>ML785113.1:338312-352595 GCA_009831015.1 Picea engelmannii | reverse complement strand
AACAGACCCACCTTCTGACATCTTCATATTAAATAATCTCTTCATTAGAAATACCTTATTCGACACCGAGGGTTTTTCATACAATTTGGCCAATGCATCCATCAAACCCTTCATTGTCTTTTCTTTCAAAATATTGAAAGCCATCAACGCTGCCAGGCTCAGCCGTATCGTTCCTAGAGCCTTTCTGTCAAGAATCTCCCATTCTTCGTCCTTCATGGCCGTCGGCTTCTTTGCTACTCCACTCAATGGTAGGAATAGATCCTTCTGATATAAGTAGTCTTCCATCTGCATCTTCCATAACTGGTATTTTTGGCCGTTAAATTTCTCGACCCTAAACTTTCCATCTTCCGACATTGCTCCCACTCGAACTAGGAACCCTCTTTTCCTACGAGTTACCTTACGCTCTGATACCAGTTGTTAGAAAAATAGGACCGCGGAGAAATAAAATAAAACAAATGCAGAAACAAAACACAGAAGACACACGATACAAGAGAGACACAGATTTACATGGTTCACCCAGTGTGGGCTACGTCCACCAGAGAAATTGCCAGGTCCTTCCTTTATTATTATCCAGCAAATGAAGGGATACAACCTACAGCAAAACCCACTGTAACTTCCTCTTCTTTCTCTCATAGTCTCCTCTCTCAGAATACAATATTCACCATCATACATTTCCCTCATAAAAGAGGGTTGCCTTCTAGGGAAAAAAACCCTAACATAATCTCTACCATTAGAACTACGACCTTATAATGAACGGTCCAGATTTACAATGAAATTACAATATACTTTTACAAGGCAATTTTTCCTTCGGGGGCTTCGCCCCCGAACCCCCGCTTGCCCCCAAACCCCCCAGCCAGGGGGATAGGCCCCCTGGACCCCATAGAGGGGGTACCCCCCCTCTACACTCCCTCGCGTGGAAGAGTGTACATACTTTTGGGGTGTAAATACTTCATGGGGTATAAACACGGCTGAAAACAAGGACCTCTGAATCAGGAAGATAATCAAGCTCCACAACCAACACATTGAGCCAGTGCAAGGAGTGCACAGAAGAAGAACTCTGCTGTGAGTTCATTAGAAGAAAGAATCATCTGAGGATTCTTGAGACTCTGCCAAGAGGGCATTGAGTAAGTGCCAGAGTGCACAAAAGGAACTCTTTGAGTTCATGGATTAAAGAAGAGTCCATAGAAGGATCTTCGCAGGGTTATTGAACACCCTGAAAGACTCAGTAATAGGTTGCTTGAGCAGACAGATAACTAGGAGGGAATTACATTTCTCCATCTGATGGAGAAAGGAAGAAGGAATTATTTTCCTTAGAGGTTTGAGTCTTAGAGAAACTCAGAAGGGATAGAACCTTTGTGTGTGTGAAGACTCTGTAGGAGCGCAGAAGTCAGAATCCTTCAAGGATTCGGGAGCTAAGCTCGGGAGAAGCAATGGTTTTATACGCGCAGGCGAGGAATCAAGTTGCAGAGCTCACAGGCAAAGGAGAACAAAGGTTGAGGCCTTTGAGCATTTGAAACTCTTCCAAGTCCGGAAGAAAAGCGCCAAGGCTCAACAAGAGCAATAGTTGTCATCGGATCAGCCAAAAAGATTTGGACCGTTGAAGGTTTCCACGTTCAGGAGGCAGTACAGGAGGAGCGCACAAGAGAAATGATCTGAACCATCAGATCTTGAACGAAGAACCCGACAGCCGTTGGATCTATCAGGAGTTGCACGAGGTTTAAACCCTCACGCATAGAGCAATAGAAGAGAAGTCCCAAAAAGGTTGGAGATTGAGATATCGACATTTGGAAGTTCGGGAGTTCGGAGGACGAAAGTCCGGGCACTCGACATCAGAAGTCCCGAAGAGGCGAGATTAGATTTGAACCATTCGTCTGGGAGTAGACACGTGTCACGAGATCACCCATATCGGGGATTCAAACCTCAGGGTTCAGAGAAGGAAGTCCTTGACTTCACAAGTGGTGAAGTCGCGAGAAGATTGGGACCGTCCATCTGAGGAGGACAGGTGGCAGAGATCAAGGGATCTTGTGAACTCGGAGGTTCGCAGGGTGAGAGCCCAAGAGTTGGGAGCTCCAAGTCGTGAAGTTGCGAAATCACGAGGAGCGAGGACAACCGTTGGATCCAGAGAATGGGAGGACCGTTGGATCAGGAACCCCATCGCCTATCGCGTGTTCGGGGTTTCGGAGGTTGAGAGGGGTCACTTTCGACATCAAAAGTCACGAAGTGCCAAGAGTTGAGGCTCGTGTGGACACGTGGTTGAGCCTTAAGGTGGGGCCTGCGTGATTGACAAGTGGACACGCATCGCCTGGAGAAGGGAGTCAACACTCCGTTGACTTCTCGTGTCTCGAGGATTCGCAGGATAAGAGCATGAGAGCTTAACCCTTTGACTTGCAAAGCGGCGAGTAGCAAGAGCGCGAGAAGAAAAGTTAATATCGCTTCTCAGGGGTTCGTGAAGGGAAGGTGCCAAGGTTGGACGCTTCAACTCGCAAAGTGGCGAGTTGCGAGAAGTATGGAAGGAAGGTCAACCTTCGCTGATTTTTAAGTCTCGGAGGATCGCACAAAGAAGGAACGAGAGTTCAACCTTTGAACTCACAAAGCGGCGACTAGCAAGAGGAGCTAGCGTTAAGCCTAGCCGGTGGTCACGTTCGGAAGGTGCTGATAGAAAGGAGCTATACCCATTTTGCGATCTCGGGTACTGCAGGATTGAGAAGGAGGAGTCGAGAGCTTTGACTCGCGAACTCGCGAGATCACGAGATTACGATAAGCGCCTTTGGAATTAGGCCTTGGTCATAGCGTTGTGGTCACACGGAGAAGCGGAGCTCACACCTAGTGTTGTTTGCGTAGGGGAGCTTCTGAAAGGACCTGTGGATCGATTTGAAGAAGATTCCGGCAGGGAATCGAAAGAGTCGATCCGGCTCATGAATTGAATGAACGATCCTTAAGACCGAGAGGTCGCGCAGAGACTCTGTCGAGGTAGAGGTGGCGTCTACGTCAATGGAGAGGATAACAATCATTCCTCCCTACCACCCAAGCTAAAATTGATATATATATATATATATATATATATATATATATATATATATATATATATGGGGGGGGACATTAACTTTAGTTAAAAGAATATATCATTTATTTGGTGTATGGAAATTCATTGAATATAGTTAGATGATTTTAACTAATATTTAATTAAATTACTGTTGAGAAAATGGAATAAAGAGATGGTATTCTTATCTCCTTTCCTTGTTTCTTTAATTGATGACTTTAAGGAGGGATGAAGTGTCACAAAGGTATCCACATGATTATTGAGAAAATGAGATAAAGATATGGACATCTTATCTGCTTTTGTTGTTTCTTTAATTGATAACTTTAAGGAGGGTTAATGCATCACAAAGGTACATAGAGGATTTGAACTAATGACCAAAAACATCTATATTTGTATTAAATAAAAGCATGGGTTGTAGTTGTTCCATCTAGCATTTTAATACAAACAAAGTAGGAATTCCACAATCCAAAAAACCTCTAGAAAGTTTAAAAAGTGTTGACAATTGTTTCCTTGGCGCCATATCTTTAGTATCTTATCGCTATTATTAACTATATTTGGTTTGTATAATTCCTTAGAAATTGACGTAGCAAAAATATAGACTTGTAAAACATCAAGTAAATTAAACAATTTCATTACCATGCCCAAAGTGGGAAATTTTCTTTCTTTTTACAACTATTGATAGTATGGATGGGTTTGCTCTTTTGGCTTGCATAGTATGTTGTTTCAGGGTATCATCTTCCATGGATACTACTTTCTCTTGTCCAAAGGAACCAACTAAGACAATCGACGAAGCAGAACACATCATCTCTGCAAGCCCAAGATTTTTCTCCAGCTCCAAATGTCAAACTCTATCCTACAGTTCTCTTATCATTTCTTCATGCTTGTTGTTTTCTTCCTCTACCTTTAGAATAACTATTTTCCCTTTGCATTTTTCCAATTGTGCATTCATCTTAATCATTTTTTTCCTATTTCTTTTAGATCCTTTACATAACTCTACTCCCATTCCTTTCTCCATGTCTCCAACCTCCTTATTGCGTAGTATACACTTTATTAACTATCATCACAAAGGAATTCACATTTCCTAATTGACTCTCGAAGATGGTCATGACGGTTTTGCCATTATGCTTGTTCCAGAATGTCTCTTCCAAACAATTGCAAAGCTCTTCTATCCATTCAAAATTAAAAGAACAAGTATACAAGACTAAGATCTCTTGAGAACGACTGATAGAGGTTGGCATGCACTTCAATAACCAACAATTGATTAAGGAATCCTAGACTATATCCAAGGATTACCTTAGGAAACTTTAGACTATGGGAAGTTCAACGTTAAACTTTAGAGTGAAATAATACTACAATTGAATCCAAAAGTCCTTGCTCCCACAGCCAAGCTTCCAAATCCTGATGTAAAAACTCTCAACATCTACCAAGAAACACCTTCTTGAATCCCTTCCAAACTTTGCACAAAATATTGATTTTGGGGAACTAACCCCTTTGATCGATGAAAAGACATGCTATAAAATTAGTAAAACAAGAATGTTGATTCCTAGGCCTCTCCTCAAAGGAAAGAACGAAAGTTCCAAATTCCCATCGAAAGAGGAATAAAGAACTCACATGCTCTATGCCATCCCATCCTACCAGAAATAGTAAAGCTTACTTCCCATGATCTTGAATGAACAACACAGTGGGCCATCCTTATGGCCCTTTAAAAATGCATGTTGTTATGAAAATGCCACTTAACATGAGATGCTAATGAGGCCATTTAGAATTTTGAGAGGATAAAAACTTAGGGGAGGTTACAAATTTCATCACCCTCCTACTCTCCACCTTTTTTCAAACTTTTCAAACAGGTAAGGTGCAGGCCTTGTTGACCATTTCCTTAGCCAATTGCTTAAGCCCTTTCAAAGTATGAAAAAATTTGACTTCTTCAAATATTTATAACAATATTTTAGTACGAAAAAGCAATCCATTTGGTTGAGTATCTTTAGATATAGTTTTGATGACCATATGTTTTATGACTATCATTGAATCTCCAACCATTGTCATTTTTTGGATTCCTTGGTTCTCCAAACTCCTTTCCAATGGGCCAAGGTCTCAGTCTGATTGTTTGAGGTTTCATTAATTCCCCATGCATATGATAGTTCCTATTTTCCTTTGAGGTCAAAGATAATGCCCCCCACCTGCCACCCATGTTAACTTGTTACAATGTTGGCAAATAATAACTACTTAATAGGGTTGAGTTGGTTTGATATGATGATTGTGAGATAGGTATTGCACTCTCCCCGCCCAAGTTCAAATCACCGATAAGACTATGGCCCATTATGATAAGGCTAGAAGGGTAGGTGCCTCCACGGGTCATTGCTAAGTCATAAGTTACCTACTCGACGCTAGCATGCGGGTTGACTTCACCCAAGTAATCACAACTAGTAGGGATAATTTTAAGGATGGAAATGTATTTTAAAGTGCAGAAACCTTGACAAATCTTTCTAGTCTTTAATATGGTAGCTATGGCTTATATAGTTTGTATAAAATTTTGACTATTTTAAGATAAAATAATTTTATCATATAGAATTTGGGAGAATCATTTTTAAAATGACTTGGAGAAAAACATAGAAAAATAACCTATCTACGAAATTTAACCCCCAACATTTTTCCTACCAACTAGCTACCAATTCTCTTCGATTAAAAAAATACAATAACTATTTAACAATAACAATATGTTATTAAGTAATATATTAATAATATATTCAAATGTGCATACAAATAGCATAAAATAAAAAAGTAATATTAAATAAAGTTTATAGATATGAACAATTTAATTTAAAAAAATATATATATATTAATTAAAAATTAACTTGACGTTTCAGACCCCGGGACATATAATACCAATCTTACCAAATAATAATATTAAATCAGATGAGCAGAGTTTGACTTTACTTAAACAAGAAGGTGCCACGCACCTTAAAAATATCTTTATATTTGGTGGGGTATGATGAGTCAACTCACCCTTGACTGGCGGGTTGGAATTTGCACAGAAAAGACGCTTTGGCTGCGTGGGGCCCGCAAATTATTTGTCTGGAATTAGTTGATTTGTTGATGGCGTATCAACTTGGAACTTGTAAATTGAGTGCGTCATAAATGCCGAAAATGATAGGGCCGTTTCGGTAATGCCATGCCTTTTGACTATTTGGAGTTGTGTTATTGGGGAGCATGGTACACGTTGGTGGTGAGCAGGTACCCCATTTTTTATTTCTCTTTGTACTGGATTTCAGATTTACTATCAATATTTTATATCAGTGGAGATTAAAGGCCGACAGCTATCTATGGAAGTTGGTGGGCAGTCATCTTCAATCACATTAGAGTGAGGCTCAAGTTCATACCATGAAATAATTCAAGAAGCTTGCACGAAAAGAGTGCGAGAAACCATAATATATTTGAAAATATGTAACCATATAAATGAGACCAACCATACTATATTTGAAAATATGTAACCATATAAATGAGACCGTTCTAGAATTATTTTTAATATATATATATATATATATATATATATATATATATATATATATATAATCATAATAAATTTAAAAATATGTAACCATAGATGATATCGACCGTTTTAGATCTATATATATATTATTTATAATAATAATGATTTAATTTTAAGTTCATGGTTAAGTACATTAAATTGATGTATGATATTTTCTTATTTGTAGGATAAAGGATAAGAGATTTTCTATTGCTAAAAGATTTGAGTATTAAAATTTAAATAATAATTGTATTTAAGAAATAATATAATTAATAAACTATCATTAATATATATATTTTTAAATAAATCACTTGTATAGGGTGCCACAAGCATCGATAGACATTATGTCTCCATGTGAGTTGTTTTGTCCACAAGCCTACTTCACGTCAGCTCACTTCGATGCATGCTTTAGTTAGATTACTCCGTAGTGTGGGCGAAAGGAAGCTTACATGAGCATGATGGTCGTCGAACAACTACGAATGAAGGTGAGTACGAAGTGTAGGTTTCTATGAAGGAGCTTAGTGATGAACTCATTTATGGAAACAATTGATTTGGATAGCCTCGACCTGGCAGACATTATGCTTGTGTGTGGGATAAGGCCTAAGCAAGGAGTTAAAGACGAGTTGAATTTCATTCTGCAGCTCCTAGGTATGTTGATTGCGCATGAGAAAGGTAGCTTGCAATGGTAGGCTTTAGTGATTCAGAGAAGTTTCAATCAGAATCTCTATGGGGTTTTGTCTAGTGTACCATGGCACCTAGAAAACGCAATGCAGAGTCGGCACCAGAGAAGAAAACACAAGTTTCCCTTGTAGTTGAGGAGGCTGCCATGAACTATCAATTCGAGGTCGACCCATCTGATAAGGAGGCAATGCAAACTTTGGAGGCTAAGGTGAGGGCCGAGAGAGCTCAGATTGGGGATGAGGTAGTTGTTGGACAGGGAGGGGACATTATCCCTAATCTGGGATGCACCAAAAATAAGGATACAAAATTCCATCGCATGGTGGAATTATATTGGCATGTAAAGGCAATGGTGGCACAAGGACGAAAACCGCAAGAGCACGAACTTCAGAATCTTCAATAGTGGTTGGAGGCTCTGGAATGCCAATCTAGTCTATTGATTACTATGGTTTTGTGGCTCGTGAAGACACATGAACGGGTTTTCCAGGTCGTCAAAAGCAAGGGAAGCTCCATCAAGTTCTAATCCCCCTCCAGTGTCATCACAATATGTTGGTGCTCAACCCAATATGGCTCCCCAGGGTCATGTGTTCGACGAGTGATGCTCTTTTACTAGTTATGAGTCTTTTTTATCTGGGTTTGTTAGATTTTCTCAATTATCATTGTAGTTTTGGAGACATTGTTTTAGACTCGCTAAACATTTATTATAAGCATAAGTATGATAGTCCTAGTTTTTTTTGATAATTGACTCGATTTCCCTTTGAACAAGCTAACAAACATTAGTTTATTTTTTGATAAACATATATAGCTATTATAACTAAATGAATATGCATATATACACTATCACTATATAAATAGAAAATCCTATGTTAAAAAAATAAAAATATATTATTGATGACATGCACCTAAATTGGAACCACTTTAGTACATCAAAACTTAACCCAAAAAGTAAACATTAAAAAAACTCTCATTTTCTTCACAATGCTATTGCTTACATACTCATCAACTTTACTCATTTTAGTTATTGTTCACACTGCTATTGTTAAGTACATACTCATCAACTTTACTCTCTAAGAAAGCTGGAAAATTATATATATATATATAAACTAAGAGATAGATTAATCAATTGTTAATGTGGAAATCTAGGATAAAATGAGGAACTGCCTCTATAAATTGGATAATTTTATATAGAAGTGGGTTAAATCGAGAGTAATCTTTTCTCGAGTTATTTTTTAGGCAGGTTTTTCTTGTGGTTAGTTTTTAAATTTTTGGTCAATTTAGAATTTTGATTGATTTTCTAAGTATTTGAGTTGATTTAAAATAAGGCAAAACCCTAAAATAATATTCTGATTCATGCTAAACTTAGACTACCCTTAAAAATCTGTCTGGATTCAGGCCCAAAAATTTGCTTAAAAAGCAGATCTGAATTAGCCTACTCCATTCTACATATTCATGGTTGTGGTTGAGATCTGATCTTAAATGAGGACACATTGTAGAAATAGATATGTGCTATGATCAAATCAAAGACGGTGTAGGTGGTCCAAAGTAATCAATCACTTAATAGAAGAGAAAATCAAATTGTTTGTCTTAGCCGAAGGAGTCTAGTTCGAGTAGAGACCGTGTGTGTATGGGCCCCTTGTATTAAAAGGGAACATCTAAGTCAAGAAGGAATACACAGTCGGGAATGGATTGGTTTGTTGTCACAGTATCTGGGGGGCACTCTGCTGGACGCAGTAAGGATTAGGGTTTTGGGTGGACAAGACCCCACTTCTAGAATAACAACAACTAGAACACCCACCAAACATACGGATGCATTAACCGCTTTAAGGACCAAACCACCTGTCACCCCCTCTGCTCGTTTATTTATTCTCACTAAACAGAAATGTCGAAAGTAAGGAAAAGTAATCCGGGCAGCGAAAGCTTCATTATTCTGTCAAGATGGGAAGATCTCCCTGCTGCGAAAAAAGTCATACAAACAAAGGGGCCTGGACCAAAGAAGAAGACCACCGCCTCGTCGCTCACATTCGAGCCCACGGCGAAGGCTGCTGGCGTTCGCTTCCCATGGCCGCAGGTTTCTTGCCTGAACTCTGATCTTCAATGGAATCAATAACTGATTGTGAATTGAAGATATTTTATATAATTTTTTTCTTCATTTTCTGATGCAGGGCTGCAAAGATGCGGGAAGAGCTGCAGGCTCCGCTGGATAAACTACTTGCGTCCGGATCTGAAGCGTGGAAACTTCTCAGAAGAAGAAGATGAGCTCATCATCAAACTTCACTCCCTTGTCGGCAACAAGTATGTAATTCCATCGCCTCTATTTGCTTCAATCAATTCCCTTACTTATCAGCACTGATATTTATATTAAATCAAACCCCTATCTGCCATGGGCCGAGAGGTTTCTTGACGTGCCAATCCCAATTCTGAGCGGAGCTTTTAATTCTGGACCGAACTGATATCAATAAGTCCGTCGTGAAACTGTGCAGGTGGTCTCTTATTGCAGCAAGATTGCCCGGGCGGACGGACAACGAGATCAAGAACCACTGGAACTCACACATCAAGAGAAAATTGGCGAGCATGGGACTCGACCCCCGGTCCCATCGTCTTCTCTGCCCACCCCGCAACAGCAACACTACCTGCCTCTCTCGGCCTGCTCCCGACCACGAAATTCCGGCATTCCAGAACCGCAGAACGCCGGAGATAACGGACTTCTTCCAACACCACCGATCGGAAAGTTTGCCTATCGAGCGAGCAGCGTCGGATGTGGAAGAGCATCGCGACCTCGATCTCGATCTCAATTTGTGTATCAGTTTGCCGTCTAATTTGCCCCCGGCCGCAAACAGAGGTTCCAGCGTCCATAGAACCGTGGTTTCTTATTTAAATTCTGGCAGCGGAGTCTGTTATCCAATAGGGCTGCAAGTAAACTATGGCGGGTACTGCGAGAGCGGATATTCTGCAGAGAATGCTGGCGGTTTCTCTCAATACAGACTGGCCTTGTAAAAGCCGGAAGATCGATGGATTGCTTATTAATAGGTCTCGGAGTCCTCTGTTAAAGATTCTCTCAGCGTTGCAGCTACCTGAAAGCGGTGTCCAGGGGTTGACAAAACCCGTCTCAGACAAAAGATTGTTGTTTTTCTAACTGCTGATCAACATTGCAGTGCAGACGGACCCAAGGTTCCATTGGTTAATTAAAGTAATACGATCATTTTTTTTTTAACTTTAGCATTACCAAAAATAATAATATTGTAACTTCTTGTTTAAAAAAAAATCCTTTTAAGTAGGCGCTCTGCTACTCCTTGGTCTTTGCATTGTTTTGTTATAATCTTTCTAAAAGTACACAAGCTTTCTAAAAGTTCATAATTTCAAATAGCAACACAAAAAACTGCAAGCTTTTAATTCCTACCGGTCAAGATTTTTCTCACTCAAAACCTATACCTTTTAAAGAAAGAGTTAGGATTTTCCCACTCAAAATCTATATCTTTTAAAGAAAGAGGAGACATTGCCTACAAGTCAAGATTTTTCTCATTCAAAATCTATATTTTTTAAAGAAAGAGTTAAGATTCTTTTTCTCAAAATCTATATCTTTTAAAGAAAGAGGAGACATTGTAACCTAATAATTTAATTATAATTTAATTTTAAGATTAAAGTTATGATTAAATTAGACACCAAATTAGTGTATGAAATCTCTTTCTTTGTAGGACAATGAAACCCTTTATTTATGAGACAAAAAACCTCTTATTTGCGATACAAAGAAACCTTTAACAATCATAAAATTAATATATAATTGTTTAATTTTAAATATTAAATATAATAATAAATTATTATTTAATTTTTATGATCAAAATATATAAAATAAAATTTTAATTTTAATATTTTTTTTTTTTTTTTAAATGTTTAACTTTGTTGATTTTACATGATTTATAAAAAAAAATTAACAATTTTTCTTTCCATCATGAAGTAAATAAATAATTTGACTAACATTTTCCCACATAATATGGAAAATAAACCATACAAAGTACTTTTTTTTTCTCGAAACTCGCGAGAGTTACAACGTTTGGCCCATATCCATAGAATCAATTCGACAAACATTTCCCCGCATAATATGGAAAATAAACCATTTAATTTATTTTTCGAAACTCGCAAGTGTTACAAGGTTTCGCCCATATTCATAGAATTCTTTAAGAAGATGTCATAAAGCCAATACCTACTCTTCTTTCCCGGGATTATTATGAAAATTACATACACGTTTAAGATATCCGTTTGGTGCTTGAAAGTCACTTTGATGAAAATACGTTAAGCTAACTTAGTAGTGAATCTCCAAACTGATTTTTAAACACATGCATTGATATCATGTAGCATAATCATTTGCTATGATATAATAACGATGTTGTAATGGTATGATAGAGAAACAAGTGAAATTAGCAGTAAAGTTATTTACACTGATTTTTTAAAAGCGTTTTAATGTAATAGTTGTAATTTTTTTTTGTAAGTTAAATTTTATATTACATGTAAAATTTGTCAAATATATACATAGATTGTATCGAAGTGAGGACCACCATAAAAAGGAAACCAACCCTGCTCCAGAAAGGTTCAAAATCTCCATTTTCCATCTAGATATCAGAAAGTCTTCATACATGCTAAAATATGATGGTGATTGTTTATGACCACTAGCAGAGCATAACCTGACATCTAAAAAACTAGACAAAATAACAACTAAGCCATTGTTCCTTATCCCTAACAACCATGATCATGACCTAGAGCAGTCAAGGATGGATTACTCGTATCTGACGGAGGTAAGCAGATGGGAACTTGAAGAAGCGCTGCATCCAACAATAATATAAACGACTCCAACTATTGAGGGACTGGTTGAACATATAAAGCCATGAGCGTTGAGATGCGATGGTTTGTGAGCTCCATACAGAAGGTAAGGTCTACCACTTCTCTACGGATTTCGAACAAAAGTTGTTGCAAAATAGCCAATGCTTTCCCACTACGCAAAGGGCCTGATCCCTAGTTGTTCGTTGACTCCTCTGAGGTGGAATTTCGGGATGTTGTTCCTCCACTGTTGCCCCCGTGTCCAGATAGACTTTCGCCTGAAAACCTCCAACTAGCAGACTTCTTATTGGCAGACAAGGCAGAGAAACAGGCAAAAGGCCATAACCCAATGAGAGTCCTTCTGCATCAAACCACTCATTGTGACACACCCATTTTGAAGACGTCTAAGGCGGTCGTCGTGCATTGCTTGATCCCAGATTTCCTCCCAACAAGGATCGCTTAGTTTGTGCATTTAAGGGGTTTTTACTCCTACGAGAGCGAGCTCTCTCTTGAACCATGGGAGCTTTCTATATATATTCCATTGCAAACTGAATGCGAGAGAGATATCCCCTTCTGTGTCGATTATCCATAATAAACTCATCACCTGGCCAACGTTGATTCCAAATGCCATTAATGGTGACTCTAAATGCCTTTGTGCCATCGAATTTTTCCATAAGAAGAAGAGTAATGTCCATGATCTTATAGTACCTCAACCGCAGTTGCCAATAGTTGCTCATCCAAAGATGATTAACCATGAGTACCATGCCATTAAGGTCATTCTTAAGGTGAAGACAATATGTATGTAGATAGTGGGGGGTTAACATAATTTTTGAGATGGTTGATGGCATTTGCTGCTAGGTAGACGATCCTCTAGATTGCATATAAATGCACATTGTTAGCACTGGAAGTCACCTCTAGATTGTGGCAGAAGTAAGCCTAGTACCCATCAGTTTATGTCACAATGAATAAATTTAAGGGTGGTCTAATGGATGTGGCCTCAGGACTATGTCGCGTTAACTCAAAAAACTGGGTTGGTATGCATAAGCAGATGAGGTCTTGATCTAACTCCAGTCAGTAAGTTGTAATAAAGGTGAGTAGGGGGAAGAACTTGAGGAGAGTGAAGAGGTATGCAATGGACATCCGATCTTCCAGCAGCCTAAAGAGGAAAAACTCAGAAGACAAGATCCTCTTGGTTCAAATTTTTAAGGAACTAAATGAAATTATCACTGAACTGAAATCAAACATACATCACAATTCAATAACAACAACCCAATTGGATCATCCATGCCCGATTCATTCAGCGTTGGAGGGAAAAGACAACACAAAAACGGATTAAAACTGGTCGCGGTGTCACTGTGATCAAACCTACATCACAAAAACATAACTACCCTCAACTGGATCCTCCATGCTCGAGTGTTCTAACACAATTGTTTATAGAGATATGAAAAGAAGTTGACTTACACTAAACAATAAGTCTCAAATACAGATACATAACCAGAAGAACCAGAGCTTCATTAAGACTTTACAATACGAGAGCCTAGCTCAACCATCGACCATAACAAAATATCAAAACTAACTATTTATACTCAGAACTACTAGCTCCCACTAGGAGTGTGCTCTGGTCACTGCATTTAAGGCTTAGCATCTACATTTTCTTCTATCAGGCTGCACTTGCATTCTTTTGTCAAACACAAGATCAGATTAGTATGGGCTTTGCAGGAAAATCTGCTGTCATGGAAACTTTGGGTTGCCAGTTTGTCTCCATGGCCAATTCTTCCATGCTTTCCATTTATGGAATGAAATGAGGTTCCAACTACTCCTCTACTTTCATTAACTACATTCATCGGGATCGGGAAAAGACCTGACACTCCTGAACGTTCCAGGTGAGATCATGACTCCTTCAAGTCAATACTGGTGCCTCGAGGCCTCGCAGATCTTTCTCTGTGACCAACTCGGGTGCTTCAGCCTTTCACGCAGCTCCTTTCCATCACCCCACATTCAATGTGACCTAGGGTCGTGACCCTACGCAATTGCTGATTGCGGGTGCAACCAAGGGTGGTTTGAAAGAAAACCGCTTTTATCCCCACTGTTATCACTGAAATTTTGTCTGCACATGGCGACAAGAACTCCACATCATCAAAACAGCAATGAAGTCATTCATGGCACTGAATTAAGTTCACAGCATTCCAGAAGAGTCAAAAACTATACAAAGTAACCAAAAATTGAAGGG
>ML785113.1:269074-293399 GCA_009831015.1 Picea engelmannii | reverse complement strand
GTCTTGTGGCAGTAGAAGATTTGCATCTTGAACAGTTAGATGTAAAAACAACTTTTCTCCATGGGGATTTGGAGGAAGAGATTTATATGCAGCAACCACAGGGATATGAGGTCAAAGGGAAGGAGAATTTGGTATGCAGGTTGCAGAAGAGATTGTATGGCCTAAAGCAAGCTCTAAGGCAGTAGTATTTGAAGTTTGACAGGTTCATGATAGAACAAGGTTATAGTAGATGTCATTCTGATCACTGTGTTTATTTTAAAAGGGTAGAAAATGGAAGCTATATTATCTTGCTATTGTATGTAGATGACATGCTTATTGCAGGGTCTAATATGCAGGATATAAATATGCTCAAGAAGAAATTAGCCAATTCATTTGCGATGAAGGATTTGGGTGCTGCAAAGAAAATCCTTGGCATGAGAATAAAAAGAAACAGAAAAAATCGCAAATTGACATTGTCTCAGGGTGAGTACACAGAGAAGGTGTTGGAGAGGTTTAGAATGCAGAATGCAAAACTAGTTAGTACACCTTTGGCTAGCCATTTCAATTTAACTAAGGAAATGTGTCCCAAGACACATGAGGATATAGAATACATGTCCAAGGTCCCTTATTCATCAATAGTTGGTAGCTTGATGTATGCAATGGTTTGCACAAGACCAGATATTGCACATGCAGTGGGAGTTGTGAGTAGGTATATGAACAATCCAGGTAAAGAACATTGGGAGGCAGTAAAGTGGATTCTCAGGTATTTGAGAGATACTACTACTCATGCATTATGTTTTGGAGGTTCAGAAACTTTTCTACAAGGATGTGTTGATTCAGATATGGAAGGTGATAAAGACAGCAGGAGGAGCACCACAAGGTATGTTTTTACTATAGGTGGAACAACAGTAAGTTGGATTTCAAAACTGCAAAAGGTTGTTGCACTTTCAACAACAGAGGCAGAGTATGTTGCTGCTATAGAGGCTAGTAAAGAGATGATTTGGTTACAAAGGTTTATGGAGGAATTAGGAAAGAAGGAGGAGAAGAGCAGGTTGTACTGTGATAGTGAGATTGCAATTCATCTTGCAAAGAAATCAGACTTTCATTCGAAGACTAAGCATATACAATTAAGGTACCACTTCATACGATCTGCCTTGGAAGATGGACATTTGAAATTGGAAAAGATACACACTAGCCAGAATCCTGCAGACATGTTAACAAAGGGAGTAACCAAAGAGAAACCAAGTTCCTGCTCAGTTTTAGTTGGTATTCAAGAATGAAGATGAAGATGAGAAATTTGCCAGGTCCAAGAAGGTTCAAAGTCCAACATATACAATAGCGGTGGAGTTGTTGAGATCAGTCTCCAAGTGGGAGATTGTTGATTGTGGAGCCTGATTATCTTCCCGATTCAGAGGTCTTTTACTTTCAGCCGTGTTTATACCCATGAAGTATTTACACCCTAGAAGTATGTACACTCTTGCACGCAGGGGAGTGCAGAGGGGGGGTACCCCCTCTGCGGGGTTTGGGGGGGATATTCCCCTGGCTGGGGGGTTTGGGGGCAAGCGGGTCCCTAGCGGGGGTTCAGGGGCGAAGCCCCCGAAGTAAAAATTGCCTTGTAAAAGTATATTGTAATTTTATTGTAAATCTGGACCATTCATTATAAGGTCGCAATCTAACGATAGAAATTATGTTAGGATTTTTTCCCTAGAAGGCAACCCTCTTTTATGAGAGAAATGTGTTGCGGTTATGTTTGATGGCGAATATTGTATTCTGAGAGAGGAGACTGTGAGAGAAAGAAGAGGAAGTTACAACTAGTTTTGTTGTAGGTTGTATCCCTTCATTTGATGGTAATAATAAAGGAAGGACCTGGAAATTTCTCTGGTGGATGTAGCCCACACTGGGTGAACCACGTAAATCTGTGTCTCTCTTGTATTGTGTATCTTCTATGTTTTGTTTCCGCATTTTTTTTTATTTTATTGCTCCGCGGTCCTATTTTTCTAACACCCCTTCGCCTAAGGATTTGACTGGTAAACTCTCTCTCTATATATATATATATCAATGTTTCCAAGGCAATTGCGATATGCATTATCATTTTGCACATTCTAAATTGTGTATATTTATGAAAAGTATATTATGTTGGTGAGTAAGTACAACACAACAAATATTTTAACTTTATTGTGGATTTCATATTTTATTATACTTGTTCTAAAGTCTTTGACTAGATGGGCATGGAGACCCTTTCCCAAGTCCTCAAGGAGAAGGAACTTAGGGTTGCTCTGGCACCGAAGTTGGGAAAGTGGGCATCCTGTGCGTGCGAATGTGCCAAGGGGATTTCCCAAGTATGAAGTGACCAAGATATTGGGGGGTGTTGGCATGAGGGGCACCCCAAGGTTGGGTGTGTTGATCCCAAGGGGAATGACAGTTAATGAGTGCATGGGTTCATTTGGGCGACTGGGTCCACAAAGGGGCACAACGATTCATTTGGACGACCAGTTTTTCGAAGGGACGCGACACTCCTAAAGGACATGACGGTGACCTTTGGAGTTCCTATAAGAGAACAAGGGTGCACAACCAAGGAAAGAGATTTGAAAGACAAGGAGAGAAAGAAGAGATCCACGACTCTGAGGCGGGATTAGATGAAGAGGGGTGAGCTCCCTCAAAGAGCCTGTTAGCTCCCAAAATGAATCAGTCACTATGGTTGCATTTTGTGGTTGATAGCATGGATATTGGTAGTTTTCTCCAAATTTGTTTTGAGTTTTTCTAGTAGCAAAACTTAGGTTTTAAATTTATGTCTTAAAAATAAGACAATCCATAAAGGTCTTCTCTTTAAAATTTTCATGAAAAAATTTCAACAGCTTATGCATGTTTTAAAGATGATGATTAGCTGGTGAAAGAAACGATTTTCAACAGCTAAGGAGCATTTCCCACGGGTCGTTAGCTGGTGAAAGCGATGATTTTCAATAGCCAAGGAGCACCTCCCACGGGCCATTAGCTGGTGAAAGCGGGGATCACGTGTGTTTTCTCCATGTTTTAAAAAATCAAAAGATGACATGCTCAGCACACGTCATGTAATCATTATGATGCGCTGGTGAAAGTGGATAATGATGGAGATTCGGGTTTGCATGTCTAAATCGGATTGCAAAGCAGATCTTGTTCAAAAATGCATACTTCACGATCATGACGTTGGAAATGGCGAATTCAAATCCATCATCACAGGTGAACGAGCGGTACTACTTGGCTGGTGACATCAAATCGACGCATCATTTCCCCAACATGCATCATCCACAAGCATATGATAAGTTTTCAATTTTGAAAGACAACACTGAGTGTTTTCACCAGCGCAAAACGTCGGCTCAAACAACAGATTGCAGTGTTTTGTGTGCAATATCGTTTCGGGTTCGAATTGCAGATGGCAAGGAGACACAATGGTTCTTTGTTAAGAAAAGAATTGGACAGTCTGTCCTTTCTACAAGCGCATCCAGAGGTGCAAAAACACTTCTCAGACGTAGGCTGCATGGGATATGTCGAGAAGCTACAGAATGACTGTCACCAATCAACAACAGAGGCATTTGATAAAACATAAGATGGAAATAAATCCTATGTTGGGTCTTTAGAAATCACCGTGGATGAAGCTGCCATCGCTGCAACGACCAGTTTACCTAGATCAGGCCAGAGTTGGTTCAAAACGACAACAACCAAGAACCTAAATTTATGAGCATATCTAAAGGAAGAATTCAAAAATAATGCATGGAAGAAGAGCATGCCAGTTTCCCATTTAGAGGATGAGTGGCAGGATTTGTTTAAGGGCATCCAACTCTACATAACTTCAGAAGGAAGGTACGACAAATTGATGTTATATCATTTCAAGATCTTAGACTATTTTACAGGGAAAACTCTCCTAAATTTACCTTTCTTCTTGCACAAGAGCTTAACTAAAGTCTATAAAAAGATTAGAGCTGAACCTCTAAGTATGAAGAACAATCTTTTCCACTTTGGCCTTATTAAATTGATAATCCTGGAGGAGCTAAGACAAAAAG
The DNA here is from genome assembly GCA_009831015.1 of Picea engelmannii. NCBI lineage: Eukaryota > Viridiplantae > Streptophyta > Pinopsida > Pinales > Pinaceae > Picea > Picea engelmannii. The sequence goes on along the minus strand of ML785113.1, from coordinate 289,383 downwards.
GAAGGACTTGGCAACATTTTATTTTTTGGGAGGGCTTTGAAACTCAAACTCAGCCCATGAATGAATAGAAGAGAGCTGGAAAAAGGCAATTGACTCCTTAAAGTAGCTCGAGGAAAAGGAGAACTCTTCCAAGACCCCCAGAAGATAGGATCTCTGGTGTAAGGTCTCACAGGTCAAAGAAAAAATTGGATTTTGAAACTACTACAGAGCAGCCTACAGAAAAGAAAACAAACATCTTAAATCTTCCATACACAGACTCAGAGCCAAAGCAAGAAGATGAAAGCCATGCCATTAAAATCCCTGAACAATCCATTGAATTTGCACAGGATTGTGAGACCTTTACTCACACTGATGAAGGGGACACATCAAAGAGCACAAAGTCGAAGAAAACATAGAAAATCAAGAAACTTAAAGAAGTAATTGCTCAGCAGGAGGTATTAGAAAGAGTAATAAAGGAAATATACACAACTCTGTCTGATAATTTCGCAGAAACAAATGCTTCATTTGAAAAGTTGGCTCATGAAAGTGTCAAGCACAAGAAGAGGAAAAATAAAATCACCAAAGACTATAACAGTCTATGGTGGTTAGAAAAATGCATTAAGAGGAAGATTAGAAAATTAAAGCAAAAGCAAAAGTCACACCCAGATCTGCAAGTGCTAGCTCAGGTCGTTGTGAATATGCAAGGGGATAAAGTAGAGACACACTAAGTTTTTGATAGAACCACAGTTTTGGAGGTGAAAGTTCATTTTGGGCCAAATCAGAGCTTTCACCAGTGCAAACGGAAAATTTACAACAAGTTAGCTGGTGAAAGGCAACGCTTTCACCATCTAACCAGCGAATCATAAGGCGAGTTAGCTGGTGAAAGAACAAAAAGAATTTTTTAAAGCTAAGGATGGAGCAGGGTGATTTTCACAGGATTTAAAGAGGTTCCAGAGCATTAAAGGATTAACAACTTGGTCAAAAAATACTCAACATCAGAGATTCGTGGGAGTTTTGAAAACCACATGCTAAACTGATCTCCTAAAGTGTCGACTATGAGTAACTGAAGAAATCCAGCTGCCAAGACAGGTGCCTTTACCATGTTTCATAACACAACAAATTCCATAAGCTGAAGAGCATAGATGTCAAATTTTGAGATGGAAGACAATTCGAATGCTAGTCTAGCCACTAGTCTTTGTTATCGATTTTCTTAGTTAATTTGATTTGCTATTTTTAGATACAGATCCAAGTTTTTAGGATCTTCAAAACTGATTGTAAAAGGCTATAAATGCCTATATTTTCTAAGAGACAAGGGTTCAAATTGGGAATATTTTTTGTGCTACTGTATAGACTCTTATTTACAGAATAAAATTATAGTCTCCTTTCGTTTTCAATATCAGAGATATCCATGTTTCCCTTTCTGTACTTTATTTTAGTTTATCTTAGCTTATGAATATTGCTATCTCTTTATTGAGCTCATAGAATTGAAGTGAAGGAGTTCTTTCTATCTTGCATTAAGCCCTACATTCAGTTGTATTTGGAAATCAAGATTATTGTTCTTCATCCTCTCCTTTCAAATTACTTGATCTGATTATTGTTTCCTGAAAGCACTGTTTCTTTAGATGTGTGATGAGTTGTCTATTACATTGATCATTAAAGACCCCATTGTTCCAAGCATACCTACACATTATTTTTAAGTTACCAATCATCCTTAGTCTACAACCCTAAGGAGTTTCTTGGAGTGATAACAAATTGGTGTCGTTACCGGGGAGATGAAATTTAAGTTCTGCTTTCCTGGGATACGACACAGAGTTGATCTTTGATGATAGACAAAGATTAGACATTTTTAGTTGGTTGTAATTATCTATCTGGCGACTCCACAAGTTCATCCTGTCTCCTAAGAGGATTAGTACTAGGGTGAATCCTAAAGAATCACCTATCACACCAGTGTCCAATCCAGAACTAATTCTCAGGAAAGGAAAGACAATTCAGGGTCAAGCTTCAAGATCAGATACAGAAGGTAATCCTCTTTTCAGTTCTGGAAAATCTACTACAGAAAAATTTGAGTTCTTTTCAAAGAGAATTAATGAAAAAACAGTTGTAAATACTGTAGAAGAACAAACTCCTTTTGATCAACAGGAAAATACTAATGATGATAAATTGATAGATTCAAATTTGATTGAAAAAATATCCAAGACTTTAGAAAGAAGCCATAGTTCTTCTTCCCTTGAGTCTTTTCATTCTCAGCAATAAGAAGATCATTTAAACATTTATACTAGCCTCCTTGCTGTTGAACATCTTCTCCAAGAGCTATCTGCTAAAGGTGAAGACAATTTAGCTAGACAGCTTGCAAATTTTTACAGAGCATCATATCAGACCTCTTTCCCATTAGAATATTCACCTCCTTTGCATTCCTCCAGTGTTGAAGACTCGAAAAAGAAACCATCACCTTTCTCACCCTTGATAGTTATGGCTGCACGACCTCCTTTGACGAAGATGCAACAAATCCTAAATGCTAGGTATGCACCACTTATATTGCCAAACCCAGTATCAACCATGCCAATAGGAGACTATCAGAAGTATATACCCAAATTCACAGGCGAAGGCAATGTGTCTGCTGAAGAACATATTGAGGCTTTCTACAGTTATGCTGAAAACCTTAATATTGAAGAAGAATATGTTTGGACATGAGTCTTTGTCCAAAGCTTAGATGGCCATGCTAGGAAATGGTTCAAAGAACTCCCTGCTGGTTCCATAGCTGGAATCGAGCAATTGGATGAGACCTTTTTGAAACATTGGGGTGATAGAAGAGATTTTGTATACTATATTACAGAATTCGGAAATCTAAGGAAACAAAATAGTGAGTCAGTCTCTAATTTCACTAAAAGATTTAACCGGATGTACGGTAAAATACCAGCAGAGATAAAACCTTCATATGCTTCTACCAAGATCACATATTCTTATGCTTTTGACTCAGATTTCTGTTTATTGTTAAGGGAAAGGAGGTCACCAACATTATCTCTCATGCAAGATGCTGCCCTTGAGGTGGAATCAAATATTTTAGCCTCTCAAAAGCTAAAAGGAAATTCTGATAGGAGAAGGCCAAGGAATGAGGCCTCTTCTTCATCAAGTGCTGACCCAAAGTTTGATAAAATGGATAAGATGCTAGAGTCTCTAACCTCTGAGATATCTAAGCTCAATATTGAAAATAAGAAGCCTGTGAAGGGAAGAGGCACTTATGATTCTGCAGACAGGAACCCAAATCAAAATCCCAACAACTTCAGAAGAAATAATCAGCCAACATAGATCTTGCAAAGAGAAAAGAATCCTACTGAAGATCAGAGAATAAAGGTCCCTCTTCAAAATGTTGTGATGGACGAAGATGAAGGTGATTATCAAGAATATGGAGAAGATAAAACTCATTGTGTTGGAGAGGAGACAGGGAAATCCTATCTAACACAACAGGACTATGAAGAAGCATTGATGACTAAACATACAGAGGATAATCCTATTGATGATGGCATTTTCACGACAGAAGATAAGAATAGATATAATCTCCGATCTAAATATGATACTTCCCAACAGAATGCACCAGCCTCTCTCAAAAAGAGCACAACCCCTGTTAAGCAAAAATATAAGACATTAGAGAGTCAGCAAACAAATCCCTCAAAGGTGAAAGCATCAGCTCCCCCCAAGAAGACTGATTCCCTTGTCAAACATCAGACTCCAGAAAGTCAGGCCCCTGTTGAACAACAAATCAATCAGAAAACTCCTTCGAATCAGGTAAAGGTCTCTGATAAAGCTTCTGATAAAGTCCCATATTCGTTCAATTTTGAGGCTGAAATACAAAGAATTAAAATTCCTATTCCTCTAGTCGAGTTAATGAAAAATGAAATGTTCAAAAAGGATATCCTCAAAACTTTAGATCCCAAATCTATATCCCCTTCTACTGATATTCTCAACATATATGATGAAAAGCCAACCATTACTCTGGGCCAAATGATAGAAGACAGAGATGAAAGTTGTCCTCCCTTTTACATCTCTCTAAATATTCACGAGAAAACACTGCATAACTGTTTGTTGGACTCCGGTGCTTCTCACAATTTGATGCCAAAGGCAGTCATGGATGAGCTTGGGCTAGAGATCACCAAGTCTTACCATGATATTTTCTCTTTTGACTCTCAAAAAGTCAAATGTCTTGGGATGATCAAGGACTTGGCTGTAACCTTAACCCAAGCATCCATGAAGACTATGGTTATGGATATAATAGTGGCAAACATACCACCTAAATTTGGATGTCTGTTATCAAGACCATGGATGAAGAGGCTAGGTGGCACTCTTCAAATGGATCTCTCCTACACTAATATCCCTGTTTTTGGAGGGGTGAACAGAAGGTTATACAGGGAATCATAGTTGGCATATGTAATCAGTGACGAACAAAATCTATCCAATCATCCTATCTATTCTGTCGACACGGGTATGGGGTCTTGTATTTTTCAAATTGACGATTCATTACCTGATGCATTGCTGCTCAGAAAGCCCATAGTTCAGCCTACAAAAGTAGTAGAGGACGACCTTTAGACCATGTTCTTTGACGGTGCTTGTACCAAAGAATTAGCAGGAGCAGGAGTGATATTGATTTCCCCTTCTAAGAAAACTTCTCATTTGTCCTTTAAAGTTGATTTTAAAGTGACTAATAATATTGCTGAGTATGAGGCACTACTTCTGGGGCTAAATGCAGCCAAAGAGATGGAGATTAAAATATTGCAGGTATTTGGAGATGCAGATTTGATCATTCAGTAGGTGAATAAGTCCTTTCAAGCAAAACATGTCAGGCTGAAAGCATACAGAGATGAAGTTTTGAGGGCAATTCATGATTTTGCAGATTTTAATATTTCATATGTACCTAGAGCAATGAATGAATTGGCTGATTCATTAGCTGTGTCGAATTGTGCTTTCATACCCCCTCTGCCTCATAAATTGAATTACGAAATTCAAGTTAAATATAGGCCATCCCTCCATGATAATGTAAAATTTTGGAAGGTTTTTGAAGACGATGCTGAACTCACTAGATTTCTTGCAGTGATAGATGAGTTTGCAGATTTGCAGATTGATCAGGAGAATGAACATGACAATGAAATTGAGAAGCCAAAATTCAGAAGAAAAATCGCAGCACATGAAATAGTCTAGCTGTCTACCAACAAAATTCCTAAAGGTTTGGTCCCTTTGGAAAGGATTTTCGATAATAATGATGTGGCTGTCAAATTGGAAAATGGGGAAAAAGATTTAGAAGTTTTGCAGTATAATGTAGCCAGTGAACAGGATCCTAAATATGTCAACTTAGCTTCACATTTGACTGAAAAACAAAAGGTTGATTATGGAGAATTGCTAAAGGAGTTTGCTGACATCTTCGCTTAGCAATATGATGACTTGAAGACTTTTGACACAGAGGTAATTCAACATAAGATTCCCTTGAACAAAGACACCAAACCATTTAGGCAGAAGCTTAGATCCTTTAATCATTTGTTGTTGCCTACAATGGAAAGGGAAATCAAAAAACTATTGGACGCTCGCATCATCATACCTCTCAGATATTTAGAATGGAATGTGAATCTCGTACCGGTCAAGAATAAGAATGGAGAGATCAGACTCTGCGTCGACTTCAGAAATTTGAATAAGTTCTCTAGGAAGGACAACTACCCTTTGCCCAAAATGGAACATATTTTGCAGAAGGTGTCAGGATCAAAGGTGACGTCTTTTATTGATGGGTTTTCTGGATACAACCAGATTGCTATCCATCTGGACGATAAAGAAAATACTGCTTTTACTACTCCATGGGGTACATTTATGTACGAGAAGATGCCCTTTGGATTGATGAATGCAGGAGCGACATTCCAAAGGGCGATGGACATTGCTTTCATTGGAGAGAAAGATAAATTTGTCTTGATATATCTTGATGATATCACTGTTTTCTCGAGCAGCCATGAACTTCATTTGCAGCACTTAAAAAGGACATTTCTAAAATGTCGAAGGTATGGCATTTCTCTTAATCCAAAAAAATGAAATTTTGCACTTAAGGAAGGGAAACTACTTGGACATATTGTTTCAGCTGATGGGGTGAWAATTGACCCAAAAAGGGTGGAAGCAATTAAAAATCTGTCTCTTCCTAGATCAAAGAAGGACATTCAGTCTTTCCTTGGGACTATAAACTTTATCAGAAGGTTTATAATAAACTTTGCAGAACTCACAAAGCATATTACTGCTATGTTAAGAAAGGACTTCGAGGTAAAATGGACTGAAGAAGCCAAACACTCATTCAATGCTATCAAGGAAGCCATCACAACAGCCCCTGTTTTGATCAGCCCCGATTTCTCCAAGGTATTTTACATTTTTTTATTTGCTTCAAGAGATACAATTCAACTAGTACATTCCACTGCTTACTATCCGCAAGGAAATGGCTTAGCTGAGTCATCAAACAAGAGTTTAGTCAGAATTATAAAGAAGCTTCTTGAACAAAATACCAGAGGTTGGGATTCCAAGTTGAAGTTTGCTTTGTGGGCTGACAAGGTTACATGTAAAAAATCAATTGTACATCTCCTTTCAAGTTGGTATATGGTACTGAAGCAATATTTCCTGTTCAACTTGCACTGCCGATTGAAAAGTTTTTACAAGAAACCGATTCTGAACCAAGTGACTTGACTCAGAGAATTCATAATTTGGTAGAGTTACAGCAAGATAGAGAGCAGCTTTTGGAAAGGACAGAATTACACCAAGAAAAAATCAAGGAGATATTCGACAAGAAAGTCAAATCAAATGTCTTCAAAACAAGGGAATTAGTCTTAAAGTGGGATGCAACAAGGCAAGAGAAGGGGAAACACGACAAATTTGATGCTCTCTGGACAGGTCCTTTTGTCATAACAGCAGTTCAGCAGAACAATACCTCTGTTCTCCAAAATCTTGCAGGCGAGGAAGTAGCAGGTGGCCCTTTCAACGGGCGCTTTCTAAAGACCTATTTTTCATAAGGCTTTTTCTTAAAAGCCCTGTTCTACTTGTACATATTCTTTTTCAATTCTGTTTTCTTTGTTTCTATCACTTGAATAACTCCATGCCCAATGGTACTAGCAAAACTATTTTTCAGATTTCTTTTTTAAATTGTAATAAAGGCTACTGAGTCTAGCTAGGTTCTTGGTCACCTCACAGGGAGATTTCCATCCCAATTGGAACCAAATGTTAGCTCCCAAAATGAATCAGTCACTATGGTTTCATTTTGTGGTTGATAGGATGGCTATTGGTAGTTTTCTCCAAATTTGTTTTAATTTTTTCTAGTAGCAAAACTTAGGTTTTAATTTATGTCTTAGATATAAGACGATCCATATAAGTCTTCTCTTTAAAGTTTTCATGAAAAAATTTCAACAGCTAACGCGTGTTTTAAAGATGATGATTAGCTGGTGAAAGTGGCAATTTTCAACAGCTAAGGAGCATTTCCCACGGGCCATTAGTTGGTGAAAGAGGTGATTTTCAACAGCCAAGGAGAACCTCCCATGGGCCATTAGCTGGTGAAAGCGGGGATCACATGTGTTTTTTCCACGTTTTAAAAAATCAAAAGATGACATGCTCAGCACACGTCATAAAATCATTATGATGTGCTGGTGAAAGTGGATAGTGATGGAGATTCCGGTTTTCACATCTAAATCGGATTGCAAAGAGGATCTTGTTCAGAAATGCATGCTTCGTGATCATGGCGTTGGAAATGGAGAATTCAAATCCATCATCACAGGTGAAGGAGCGGTACTACTTGGATGGTGACATCAAATCGATGCATCATATCCCCAACATGCATCATCCACAAGCATATGATAAGTTTTCAATTTTGAAAGACAACGCCGAGTGTTTTCACTAGCGCAAAACGTCGGCTCAAACAACAGATTGCAGTGTTTTGTGTGCAAGATTGTTTCGGGTTCGAATTGAAGATGGAAAGGAGAAGAAATGGTTATTTGTTAAGAAAAGAATTGGACAGTCTGTCCTTTCTACAGGCGTATCCAGAGGTGCAAAAACACTTCTCAGACGCAGGCTGCATGGGATATGTCGAGAAGCTACAGAACGACTGTCACCAATAAACAGCAGAGGCATTTGCTAAAAAATACGATGGAAATAATGCCTATGTTGGGTCTTTAGAAATCATTGTGGATGAAGCTGCCATCGTTGCAGCGACCAGTTTACCTAGATTAGGCCAGAGTTGGTTCAAAACGACAGCAACCAAGAACCTAAATTTCAGAGCATATCTAAAGGAAGAATTCAGAAATAATGCATGGAAGTAGAGCATGCCAGTTTCCCATTTAGAGGATGAGTGGCATCATTTTCTTAAGGGAATCCAACTCTACATAACTTCAGAAGGCAGGTACGACAAACTGATGTTATATCATTTCAAGCTCTTAGACCATTTTATAGGGAAAACTCTCCTAAATTTACCTTTCTTCTTGCACAAGAGCTTAACTAAAGTCTGTAAAAAGATTAGAGCTAAACCTCTAAGTATGAAGAACACTCTTTGCCACTTTGGCCTTATTAAATTGATAATCCTGGAGGAGCTAAGACAAAAAGGAAGGACTTGGCAACATTTTCTTTTTTGGGAGGGCTTTGAAACTCAAACTCAGCCCATGAATGAATAGAAGAGATCTGGAAAAAGGCAATTGACTCCTCAAAGAAGCTCGAGGAAGAGGAGAACTCTTCCAGGACCCCCAGAAGATAGAATCTCTGGTGTAAGGTCTCACAGGTCAAAGAAAAAAATGGATTTTGAAACTACTACAGAGCAGCCTACAGAAAAGAAAACAAACATCTTAAATCTGCCATACATAGACTCAGAGCCAGAGCAAGAAGATGAAAGCCCTGCCATTAAAATCCCTGAACACTCCATTGAATTTGCACAGGATTGTGAGACCTTTACTCACACTAATGAAGGGGACACATCAAAGAGCACAAAGTCGAAGAAAACACAGAAAATCAAGCAACTTAAAGAAGTAATTGCTCAGCAGGAGGTATTAGAAAAAGTAATAAAGGAAAGATAAAAAACTCTGTTTGATAATTTCACAGAAACAAATGATGCATTTGAAAAGATGGCTCATGAAAGTGTCAAGGACAAGAAGAGGAGAAATAAAATCACCAAAGACTATAACAGTCTATGGTGGTTAGAAAAATTCCTTAAGAGGAAGATTAGAAAATTAAAGCAAAAGAAAAAGTCACACCACGAAAGGGGATAAAGTAGAGACACATTGAGTTTTTGATAGAACCACAGTTTTGGAGGTGAAAGTTCATTTTGGGCCAAAGCAGAGCTTTCACCAGCGCAAACGGAAAATTTACAACCAGTTAGTTGGTGAAAGGCAACGCTTTCACCAGCTAACTAGCGAATCAGAAGGCAAGTTAACTGGTGAAAGCACAAAAATAATTTTTGAAAGCTAAGGATGGAGCAGGGCGATTTTCACGGGATTTAAAGAGGTTCCAGAGCATTAAAGGATTAACAACTTGGTCAAAAAATACTCAGCATTAGAGATTTGTGGGAGTTTTGAAAACCACATGCTAAACTGATCTCCTAAAGTGTTGACTATGAGTAACTGAAGAAATCTAGTTGCCAAGATAGGTGCCTTTACCATGTTTCATAACACAAAAGATTCCATAAGCTGAAGAGCACAGATGTCAAATTTTGAGATGGAAGACAATTCGAATGCTAGTCTAGCCACTAGTCTTTGTTATCGATTTGCTTAGTTAATTTGATTTGCTATTTTTAGATATAGATCCAAGTTTTTAGGATCTTAAAAACTGATTGTAAAAGGCTATAAATGCCTATCTTTTCTAAGAGACAAAGGGTTCAAACTGGGAATATTTTTTTTGCTACTGTATAGACTCTTATTTACAGAATAAAATTACAGTCTCCTTTCGTTTTCAATATCAGAGATATCCATGTTTTCCTTTCTGTACTTTATTTCAGTTTATCTTAGCTTATGAAGATTGTTATCTCTTTATTGAGCTCATAGACTTGAAGTGAATGATTTCTTTCTATCTTGCATTAAGCCCTACATTTAGTTGTATTTGGAAATCAAGATTAGTGTTCTTCATCCTCTCTTTTCAAATTACTTGATTTGATTATTGTTTCCTGAAATTATTTTTTCTTGAAAGCATTGTTTCTTTAGATGTGTGATGAGTTGTCTATTACATTGATCATTAAAGACCCCATTGTTCCAAGCATACCTACACATTATTTTTAAGTTACCAAGCATCCTTAGTCTACAACCCTAAGGAGTTTCTTGGAGTGATAACAGAGCCAACTCGCTCCATATGGGAGGATTTGTGTTGCCTTGAGGTGGATTCAGTGGATAGAGTGGGGCGACATCCTTTTGGGACAATTTTGGGGAAGTCTAGAAACACAGGTCTGTTGGAGGCATGTGTGAGGCAGAATCAAAATTTGTGAAGTCTGCAGAAATGAAGAGACAACATGTTTATGATTGAAGGCACATCTGAGGTGCATCGCGGGAGGTTGCAGAGATGGTTGTGACATAGATTCTTTTTGTGTTGAATCTGTGTATGAGTGTTTTGGTGAAGTGAGGCGAATCATGTGACTCTGCCAAGTTGTAATCCAAGTTGATAGTGCTCATATTGTAACTGTTTCACAATAACAAATACTTAGGTAAGTTTTAGACACGGTTTATGATGCCCACACTTTTATGTGTTTGTATTTCATTTGTTCCATTGTTGTTCTCTTGGTTTCTCATGTTCATGGATGTATGTTTATATATAACTAAGTGTTAAACTATTAACAATTATCTAAGTATACAAGAGTTTCACTAGAGTAGGAGTGTGACTCATCGATAGCCTATAATAGAGTATGTTAATGTTTTAGGTGAAGAGGCATAGTCTGAATGAAGTATCATTAGTGTTTCCAAGAATAAAAGAGAGAAATGTCTCAGTGTTGCATGCCCTCAAGAGGTGCACGATCGTAATATTTGGCTAGGCACACTGTGGAGACGTGAAAAAAGGTATCAAATCTTGAAGCACACTCTACTACTTTAGTGGTGACAATGGACAGGACACAATTGTGAAGTTGATTCAGTGGGAACATTCGTAGACTTGGTGAACTGTTTAGTGGAGACAACTTGTTCATCTTAGGATTTGCATAACACTTACGATAAAGGCTTGATTAACAATGCGGTGGAAGGTTGGTTTGGGTGCACACCTTTTATAGAACAAGAGAAAATTTTATGGTGAGATGAAACACTTTGACAAGGTGGGTGACCGTAGACTTAATCACAAAACTTGTCATAGAGGAAAACTTGGTTGGTTTGATGTGTGATAAAACACAATGCTAGACCTATTGTGCACACCTTGGAGTGACTGGGTGAAAATTTCATCGGGTGAATCGAGCACTTGGGAAAGGAAGTTGAATGCAGGATTTGTCGCATGACTTGTCAAAAATATTACCATAGAAGCGATTGCAGAAGCAAGCGTAGAGGGTGATCGTCGAAGTGATTGTGAAGGGGAGCAGTTATGGATTGCAACAAGGTGAAGCACTTGAGTGTGTTGGACAACCTGGGGTGCACTAGAGAATCTCTACTATGGGAATCTGGTTGGGCATGTTTCCGTCATGATTTCTTCATGTAGTGCATCACCAAGAACAATATTTGATTTGAGTTGGGTTTTTGGATGAATGGGTAGAAACCTTCAAACATGTTATCTCTTTGCAAAGTTACAACAATCAATCAACAACAATATGAATTTATAGTCAGGTGGTGGGTGGATGGCTCCTTGAAGTGAAAGAAGTCAAGGTGTGGATATGTCCACACTGCAAGGTACCAGATCTATTATAATAACAAAAAAATATAAATACTACAGAGAATAACAATGGAACAACATAGTATCTGAAACCACAACACCAAAATAATATCTTTATTGATAGGAAACAATGTTCACTTCCCTCTTCGAGGGGGAAACCTCCAACAGAGTAGATATCTATTACAATGATTCTCTACAAAAAGAATTATCATGCCCTCGACTCCTATTTATGCTAAATCCATCTACAAAAAGAAAAACCTAGAGGAAGATCTTATAGAACTGGAAGCTTCTATTAGGTCTTCTTACATTTGACTTATTCTTCCTTATTACACGGCATTATTAATATTGGCCCTTATTACATGGAAAATAGATTATTTTATCTACTTGAGGGGTTAGGGAGGTTAGGTCCCTAAAATTACCTCCCCCTTAAAAAAACAGCTTTGTCCTCAAGGCTTGAGATGAGGAAATTGTTGTAGAATGGTAGTTGGCTCCCAGGTGGCATCTGCTGGAGTTATATATTTCCAATCGACTAACACTTCCTTGATGGTGCATTGACGGAGACGATGCTCACATTGGTCCAAGATTGCTTGTGGCTGAAACCAGATGGATCTTTAGTCATCCAACTCAGGAAGACTGGTTTGAGTTTGGCACTTAGTTCCAATTACCTTCTTTAAGCACGAGACATGAAAAATATGATGGAGCTTAGAATGACTGGGAAAAGATAACCGATAGGCCACCTATCCCATGCACTTAAGAAATTTATAAGGACCATAAAATTTGGGCACTAATTTCTGACCATGGTCAGCCTTGAGTGAACTCTTCTTATAAGGTTTCATTCAAAGAAATGCCTGGTGCCCTTCAGAAAATTGACGTTTTGAGTAACCTTGATTTGCTTGTTATTTCTGTTGTAGGAAAATCTCCCTGCGGACAGGTAGATCTCCTCTTGAGATATAGACCCTTAAATCTAAGACAAAAGGTGCTTAACATGGACACTGACTTCCTTTTAGATCTAATCAAGCTGATGAACAAAAGAGAAGGAAGAAGGTATGTACCTTATGAACATTGTTTGTCCCTGCAAGGTCTAGGATGAGCTTCGATCTTGAGCTCCTTGGTAGGTACTGCAAGACAAACAAAAGTACAAAAGACTTCAACCATAGATGTGAGTGAAACAACTTCATCAAGCTCTCCTTGTCCAAACCCTTTCTTAAACAGTCCACACATGGAATGTTGATGTTCCAAATGACATCTTCCTCATGAGATAATAAGTTAGATGCTTCACAATACTTTCCCCTCACTTCTCATGAGATCATAAGTTTGGTATCTCTAAACTCCTTTATCCCCCCTCCTCCATGGAAATCCCTCATTATATAGGATTTGGAGGCTTAACCACCATGGAGAGGATCTCTCATCAGATCCACTAAGAAAGGGATCTCTAAGATATTTAGGGAGAAAATATATCTTAAGGATTTTGGGGAGGAAATATCTCTCAAGGATTTTAAGGAGGAAATATTTCAACCATCCATGAGATTCTCCACCTTCCCTAAAAAATAGGAAACCAAATGTGAGGTGGATTCTCACACTTAATTACTTTCTTTTCGATGAATATTAATAATAATTCATGTGCACTTGATTCTCACACTTAATCAATTTCTTTTCATGAATATTAATAATAATTCATGTGTACTTGGTATTTTGGCCTTCATGTAATATATCCCTCCTCCACATTGAATAGGGATTGTGACATAGGTTATTCCATGGTGTCAAGGTGTATGAGACACTTATATGACACTTAGGGCGAGGAACCTATGTGTGCAAATTTCATGTGTAACAACTTCATGCAATTCTGAGCCATAACCAAATTATCTTTGAGGGTATGGAGAATAACCTCTCGAATTGTAAGAGTTTGGTCAACTGCTTAGACCTTTGAGACATCAAGCATGTATGAGAGAATTGAAGGCAATTTTTGTTCATATACTGCTTCAAAAGGAGTCATGTGAGTAGTTGTATGGTAAGAAATGTTGTACCACCATTCAACTATGGGTAACCATTGAGCCCATTGATTTTTCCTATTATATGAAAAACGCCTCAAATATTTTCCAAACACTTGTTGACAACTTCATTTTGACCATCAGTCTGGGGATGATAGGATGTGCTGAGATGCAATTGGATTCCCTATAGCCTGAACAATTCTTGCAAAAAATTGTAGGTGAAAGTGGGATCTTGGTCAGAGACAATGAAATGAGGCATTCCATGAAGCTTGAAGATATGCTCCATGAAACGTTGAGCCCCTATGGATGCAGTGAATGGGTGTTTAAGAGCACATAAATGAGCATATTTGGAAAGACGATCAATGAACACCATGATGACGGATTTATTTCCTAATTTAGATAAGCCAACAATGAAATACATGGAAATTTCCCTCCAAATAACGAGTGGAATTGGAAGCGGTTGTAGTGTGCCCAGGGCTTTGACTGTTTCTCCCTTGTTGCATTGACAGACATCACATTCTGCCACAAAGGTGCAAACATCCTGCTTCATACCTTCCCAGAAAAAATAACATTTGACCTTGTCATAAGTTTTGGTAAACCTGGAATGCCCATCTGTGGGTGTAGCATGAAGCTCAGAAAGCACCGTGGATTTAAGTTGCAACTATTTTCTTAAATAAAAATGGCCTTTGTAGTGAATCTCTTCATTGTGCCAATAGTACTCTGGAGAAACTAGAGAATTGTCTTGCAATTTTTGGATCAGATGCAACAATTTGGGATCTTGTAGCCATTCCTGGTGAACAACTTGGAGCCAATTTGGTACAATGAAGGAAAGAGAAAAGATGGACCCTTCATATTCATATTTCCTTGAAAGAGCATATGCAACCACATTGTATTTTCCCTTCCTTTAAATGATATCATAATCATATCCAAATAGCTTGGTCACCCATTTTTGTTGCTCCAGGGATGAAATTCATTTCTCCAGAAAATACTTGAGGCTTCGATCACCTGTCTTAATTTGGAAGCATTTCCCCATTAGATAAAGGCGTCATAGATCCACAACATTTATAATGACCATCATTTCCTTTTCATAGATTGATTGGCCCAAATGGTGCTCCAACAATTGTTTTCTAGTGAAGGCCAAAGTTTGACCATATTGAAAAAGGACGGTGCCAATTCCTTTCCCTGAAGCATCACATTCCAAGATAAAGGTATTTATGAAGTCAGGAAGGGCCACGAAAAGAGTAGTGCACATAACCTTTTTCAAGGCTTAGAATGAGTGATTAGATGTTGGATTCCAAATGAAAGCAATATTTTTAAGGAGAGTGGTGAGAGGCGCCAAAATTTTTCCACAATTCTTAACAAAATTGCGATAATAACTTATTAAATTGAGAAACCCACTCAAGCTCTTGAGATTATTTGGATGAGGCCAATCCTTCATAGCTTCAATTTTCTTAATATCCACCCTAACATCATCCTTTCCAACAATATGAACCAATTACTCTACTTCCAAGCCTCCAAAATCACATTTATATTGTTTGAGGAAAAGTTGGTGATAAGAGAGTAGATGAAGAACCTGATCCACATTGGCAAGATGGGTTGTCCATGTTTAACTATAGATGAGAATATCATCAAAGAAAACCAAGACAAAATTATGGATAAAAGGACAAAAGACATGATTCAAGAGGCTCTTGAAAGTAGAGCGAGCATTACACAAGCCAAAGGGCATGACCGAGAACTCATAGTGGCCCTCATGAGTTCGAAAAGAAACCTTAGGAATGTTTTCCTCTTTCATATGTATCTGGTGGAAACAAGAATGAAGATCAAGTTTAGTAAAGAATTGAGCACCACTTAATTCATCCAAGATATCATCAATGACAGGGATGGGAAATTTGTCTTTGATGGTAAGTTTGTTGAGGGCGCGAAAGTCAGGACACATGTGCTAAGAGCCTTCTTTATCAAGTACCATGACCACAGGAGAAGAGTAGGGGCTTGTACTAGGATTAATAACACCCACGTCGATCAATTCTTGAAATTTTTTCTCAATTTCATTTTTCTATGCAAAGGGATGACAATAAGTGAAAGAATTGGGAGGAAGGTTTTCGGATACTAGGGGAATGGAATGATCGTGAACACCATGGGAAGGGGGAAGTCCTTGGGGGGTGGAAAAAATAACTTGATGTTTGGAGATGATGGCTTGGAGGTCAGGATGCATAGAGGGTGTCTCAATGGTGTGAATGGAATGGAGTTGTGCAATAATTCCAGAATGACCTTTCTTGAGGATCTTTTCCATGCACTGGGAACAAATGATTTCAGGGGAGCCAACGAGAATGCCTTGAAATTTATACTATTGGCCCTCCTAGATGAATTCCACCATTAATTCCTTAAAATCCATGAGGATGGGACCAAGAGTCAGTAACCATTATGCACCAAGCACAATGTCACAACCACCAATGTCGATAGAAAACATATGAGATTTCATGTGGTACTGACCAATTTGGAGACACACATTTTCACAACGCCCCCCACATTTCATGGAACCTCCATTGAAAACCATGATTTGAAAGTTGTTGACTGCACATATATAGCAATTAGTTTCTTAGTCAATGTGGCGATGAATAAAAGTAAGGGTGTTGCCACTGTCAATGAGGATGATGACTTTCTGATGCTTAATGTAACCAATTAGCTTGAGGGTTTGGGGAGCAGAGAATCCAGAGAGAGAATTTAGTGAACTGACTGGTTCAAATTATAGGGGGCCTAAGGGTAGAGTAAAATTAGTTGGTTCTGGTAACTCGACCACTAGGGGGTCCTCGACCGCTTCTTCCGAAACATCCTCAGAGAGGGCCATACAAATCATTTTCTCCTTACACTTATGCCCCATAAAGTATTTGTCATCATAATAAGAACAAAGGCCCTTGAGTTGGCATTCAACCATTTCTTCCTAGGTCAATTTTTTGATCTTCAGTGGAGTGGAAGTGTAACACCTTGTTTCCCCCAGTCTATAAAAATAACTATATTGGCCAAGAACTATGGAAAACTCAAAGATGTGAATGTTTGATTTGACATACCTTTGTATAAAAGGTCGATGAATGTAAATTATATCATGAATATGTGTTTCATGGTTGTTGGGAGGGGGATGTGCTGAAAGAGACCACGATGGCTAATGAGAGGTGGTGGAAGGGGCTGGGAATGGTTGCATTAACTTCCACCGAACCGAAACCGTACTAGTTTGTACCCAAAGCTCACTCTTTGACCCCATAATGAATTACCCTCCAGGGTGGTAGGTGGGGAGGCTCCTCAAGAGTGAATGAGGGGATGGGGGCGAACCGCCCATCCATAGAAGCTCTCATACCTAACCACGGACAGGGAAATTCACGCCACATGCAATCTTGCAGGAAAAAAAGGCAAGAGAGGAAGTGCGGTAGGGAGGGGGAGAGGAGCATGCGTGATAGGAATCACGGAAGGAGAACCAGAGGAACTCAAAAAATACAGAGAGTCATGAACAGAGGAGAAGGGGAGTAACCTTCGTCCTTGAATTCTGTGAGCTGGAAGTAGGAGACTGAGTCTCAAAGCATCGTGGTCTAGCTCGGGGGTGGCTAGTGGTAAATCCGGTTGGAATCCCTGAGCATACAGTTGGGTGGAAACGAGCACCCCTCTCAACATTCGCATCACGTCCGAAATTTATGATAAGTGTTATATCTTGCATTTGGAATTGAATGTCCTAATTGCATGCTCATTTTTATACTCTCGTAAATAGTTTTTGTATAGAAGTGGTTGCCTTGTGTTTTGATCGGAAATAATGGATGCATGCTTATACTGATATAACTACAAATCGGTTAATGTATGGAATGTGTAAGTTCGGGATACGAGTCCATTCCCCTGAGGATCGACCCATCTAACTAGGTTCGTTCTATGCCCTGGTTTATCCTCCCGAAGGCACCTTTTGTAGGAAACTTCCCTCACTTTCTAGAATCAGAGTGAACCCCTTGAAAAGACTACCATTGTAGTAAATCCACGAGTTTACCTTGCCCCTGTCGCAAATTAAATGGGCTTCAGAGTTTCGACTCCCGAGAAACCCAGATGTGAGATCCCTTGTCTGTGCACATCGCGAAATCCCGACTTGCGAAGCCCTGAAATGAGCTTAGTGTATATATATATGGGCTTCAGAGTTTCAGCGCCCAGGAAACCCAGGTGTGAGACCCCTTGTCTGTGCACATCGTGAAATCCCGACTTGTGAAGCCCCAAAATGAGCTTAGTGTATATATATGGGCTTCAGAGTTTCAGCTCCTGGGAAACCCAGGTGTGAGACCCCTTGTCTGCGCACATCACGAAATCTCGACTTGCGAAACCCCGAAATGAGCTTAGTGTATATATGGGCTTCAGAGTTTCAACTACCGGGAAACCCAGGTGCGAGACCCCTTGTCTGCGCACATCGTGAAATCCCAGTATGTGAAACCCCGAAGTGATGTAGTGTGAAAGGATTTCGACGTTTTGGCACCCGGGAGACCAAAGGGTATGAACCCCTTGTCTTTGCAGGCTGCGAAATCCCGGTACGCGAAATCTCGAAGCGGCTTATTGTGAATATCATTTTGGGTTTCAGGGTTTCAAGAGTCAAAGAACTCGACTCCCTTGCATTTCGAACTCCCAGTTTCCAAAGTCCCGATATGGTTTCCGAAGTCTCGAAATGCAAAAGGCGCCTCTTGGCTTAGCTCGGGGTCATAATCGATGATCACATGGAGGTGAAGCCTGCGCTTGGTGCTTGAGTTGTACACGATGGATTTTCAATGAAAGAACTAGTGGATTGGTTTAGTGAAGGTCCTGATCAGAAGACCTAGCCTACGCTCGGACCTTGTAGGAATTTTGGGAACTCTGTCCCTCGATAAAGAAGGAGAAAGAAAAAGGAGAAAATATATTATGTCGTAGTGGGTGTGTTACAAATTGGTATCAGAGCATGGTTACAACACTTGGTCTACTTGGGCTCATGAACGGGTTGTGCAAAGACTCCATTTGAGGTACTCCTAAAAGGAGTAACCCTCTATCTTAACCCCCTTAATCACGAGTCGAAGTTAATAATGAAAACTCCTATTGTGTGTATGCATGTGAAAAATATGAATTATGTGCTAGTTATGAATGAATATAAATATTGACTAACAACAAGTGTTTTTCTTTTGCACACAAGAAGACGATCAACCGTGGGAAACTGTAGGCGTATAGAATGGAGACTCACCACGAAGTGGGGGATGGCTCCCACAATATAGATGAAGATTCTGACGAAAGGAGGGTGGTAGGGACCCCTCCAGATCTAGCTGAGACTGTGAAGAGCCTCATGGTCAAACTACAGAGCTACAAGGCCGACAACGAGAGGATGATAAAAGAGCAAGAGAAGCAAACAAAAATTAATGTAGTCTTACTGTAGATTTTATCCAACATATAAATACAATTGCATCATGAACCTGACACCAGTCCCGTGGACCGATGACGAACAAAGAAAATTCGAAGTCCACCTGAGACACATAAATGTGGTCTTTTAAGTGGCCACACTGGGAAGAGCACCTCGAGGAAGGTCCACCCCAGAGATAAGGGACAAGCATTGGACGATTCCTCTGGAAAGGAAGCTGGCGAGTCGGAGGGATCTTCTGGCAACAGAACTAGTTCTTATTCCCGAAGAAAATGGAAGAAGCGAAAGCATTCCAAGAGTCATAATCTCGAGGAATTCAGGAAGGCCAAACCACCCTCTTTCGACAGTGAAATAAAGAACGGAGAGGAAGCGGAGGCCTAACTGCTTGGAATAAAGAAGTATTTTAGAGTCCATGACTTCTCAGAAAATTTGAATGCCCGAGTAGCCACCTTCAACTTGAATGAAAAGGCTTCCATTTGGTGGGAAGACCTTAAGAATGTAAAAGGGATTCACAAAGAGGGCCTGTCTTGGGAATGGTTTGAGAAATACTTCAAGAATAAGTATCTGTCGGAAAAGTATTTCGACGAAAAGACTAACTAATTCTATGAACTCAAGCTGGGGAAACTCACCATAGAGGAATATGTCAGCAAATTCCTCGAGTTGTTGAGGTACGTACCCTATATAAAAGCAGAAAAGGCAAAGGTGCAATGATTCATCAACAGACTACCTAAGGACTATCAGAACATGATTGAGTTTGATGAGCCAAAGATGTTATAACCCTAAATTGCACCACACATGCTTACCTGGCATTAGGCCAACTCATATCCATTCTTTGCCAAAAAACTACTGAACAACTATTCTAAAAACTCCATTTTAAAAAAGAAAACTCTAGCAGGCTCACTACAGCCTGCGGGCCCCGCTAGCAAGCCCACAACAGCCCGCGGGGGCCCCGCTAGCAGGCCCACTACAGCCCGCGGTTACCTAACAAAGCAAAAAATCATGGAAGTTTCCGCCGGGACGAAGAGATTTTTGTCAGTTAACTGGAACTCCCAGCCATGCATGGCCGAGAGTTCGCCAAAAAGCCTAGCTCCTTTTAGCCTATAAAAGGAGGGGTAGGGGTACTATTCAAA
>ML785113.1:223937-237177 GCA_009831015.1 Picea engelmannii | reverse complement strand
GGAAACCGCAATCCGCGATTTCCCGATAGGATCTCAAGAGGAAGAGAATCGACGACTTGTAATCCCTGTGAAGTTTCGCGAAATCCCGAGGACCGTCCGATCGTGAAGGAGTTGCGCGGGAGATAACCTGTGAGTACAGGTGTGGAGAACCAAAGTCCATCGGACTTCGGGGTTTCGGCGTTCAGGGATTGATAAGGTGAGAGTTCTACACCTCGTGAACTCCCGAGTCGCGATTCCCCGAATCGATCTGAACCGTCGATCAGGATGGGGGCACGTGGCGAAGGATCCTGAGGAGTCGGGATTCAAGGTTTGGCAAGGTCTGTGACCTTGTGCACCAGGAACCGTGGTTTCTCGAATCGTGATTTCCCGATAGCCGAGTGGAGGACAGGTGGCATCGGACTTTGGGGTTTTGGCGTTCGGAGAATCGGGGTTCTCGACGTCAAAGAGTCATGCATCGCGGATTCGCGATCCGCAAAATCTCGAAGTGACGTGGCGTGTGGGACCGTGATCACCGGTGGAGTACAGGTGGAAGCAATATTGGGGTTCGGGGTTCGGGGATTCACCGTGTAAGTGAACCACGACATTTCATGAGCTGATTTCCCGATAGGGTAATCTCCGATAGAGGGAAGTGTTGACCCGTTGACCATCGGGGATCGGGGTTTTGTTGTGTATGTAATTTGTGTTCACGTGAATCGCGAACTCCCGAGTCGCGATATCCCGATATAGAACCGGGGATTGGCATTTCGCTAATGCGAAGTTTAGGGAGATTTCCCATGTATGGGAGATTAATCCCAAAATTTTTAAATTATGGTAGTGGGTGTGTTACAATTTCCCTCATAAGAGAGGGTTTCCTTCTAGGGAAAAAAACCTTCACATAACTTCTACCATTAGATCTGTGACCTTATAATGAATGGTCCAGATTTACAATGAAATTACAATATACTTTTACAAGGCAATTTTTCCTTCAAGGTCCCACTTGCCCCCGGACCCTGCAGAGGGGGTAACCCCCCTCTACACTCCCCCACGTGGAAGAGTGTACATTCTTTTGGGGTGTAAAGTCTTCATGGGGTATAAACATGGCTGGAAACAAAGACCTTTGAATCAGGAAGATAATTAGGCTCCACAACCAACATGTACATCTTGTGGATGATTGTAGTGCGAGTAGGAAACTTGGGGTTTACACTTCACAGGGAAACTTGGGGTCTCCACTTTGGCAGGAATTTGGGATTTTCAGTTGGCACAAAACTTATGGTTTCCAACAGACTTAGTTTTAATGGAGGCACGAGTTCGGGCGAAGACCTAGAGATCGCAGATTTTGTGGATGTTGTTGGGGATGGCAAAGATTTGAGGTGGGGGAGGATGTAAGGTCTTTGGCTAGATGGGTGTAGAGAGCCTCCCTAAGTCCTCAAGGAGAGGAAACTTGGGGTTGCTCTAGCACCCAAGTTGGGAAAGTGGGCGCCTTGGGTGTGTGAACATGCCAAGGGGATTTCCCAAGTATGAATCGAGCAAGAGATTGGGGCGTGTGAACATGAGGGGCGCACCAAGGTTAGGCATGCTAGTCCCAAGGGGCATGACAATTAATGAGCACATGGGTTTGTTTGGACAATCGGGTCTACGAAGGAGTGTGATGAGTCATTTGGGAGATCAAGTTTGTGAAGGGGCGCGACACCCCCAAAGGACGTGATGGCTCACGATGGTGACCTTTAGAGTCCCTATAAGAGAACAAGGGTGCACAACCAAGGAAGGGGATTTGGAAGACGAGGAGATCAAGAAGAGCTATGTGGTTTTGAGGCAGGCTTAAATGAAGAGGGGAAAGCTCCCTCAAAGAACCAAGGTGCTCCACATGGGAGTACTTGTGCTGCCTTGAGGTGGATTCGGTGGAAAGAGTGAGGCGACCTCCTTTTGGCCGATTTTGGGGAAGTCTGAAAACCAAGTTTGTTGGAGGTATGTGTGAGGTAGAATCGAAATCTGTGAAGTTTGTGGAAACAAAGAGACATCAAGTATGCAGTTGAAGGCACATCTGAGGTGCACCACATGAGGTTACAAAGACAGTTGCGACAAAGAGTCTTTGTGTGATGAATTTGTGTATGAGTGTCTTGGTGAGGTGAGGCAAGTTGTGTGACTTTGCCAAGTTGTAAACCGAGTCGGTAGTGCTCGTATTGTAATTGTTTCGCAATAACAAAGACTTAGCCGAGTGTTAGGCATGATTTGTGTTTCCCGCACTATTTTTGTTTTGTTTTTCGTTGGTTCCACTGTTGTTCTCTGGGTTTCTAATGTTCATGGATGTATGCTTATATATGACTAAGTGTTAAATTGTTAACAATTGTGTAAGTATACAAGAGTTGCAATAGAGTAGAGTGTGACTTGTCGATAGCCTAGAACACAAGATGAATATACTCTAGGTGAAGAGGTGTAGTTTGAACAAAGTATCCTTGGTGTTTCTCAACAAGCAAGAGAAAAATGTCACAGTACTACACGCCATCAAAAGATGCATGATCGCAAGATTCGATTAAACACACTGTGAGAACGTGACACTTCTTTAAATTAAAATGGATGAAGATAAACTGGGAAAACTATGTAAGTCGGAAAGATAAAGATGGCCCCGATAATATTAAGTTTTATTTAATTATGAGATTATTTCTTATTAGATCTGACTTTATTTATGTGTTTTTGTCTTAACACCTTTTTCTTTAAATATATTAGAAATATATATAAATTTTATTATACAAAGTATATGGTTTACCCGGGGAGGTGGAATATTACGGCGCACTCTCTCATATGATAGAGTGCCTTCTTTATGTTTTTTATAGTTTATGTTTAAATTTCCTCTTTTTCCATCTATTTTTAAATAATTGACCCTTTTTTATGATTAATTATTAATATTAAATTATATTATATTCAACGAGATGTTTGGAAAGACGTAAATTAAAATAATTCAGCCGTATATATTTCTTGTTACTGGTGGTCTAGGTCAGCCCTCACTTTATAACTTTATGGTCTATAAGATTATATTATTTATAACTTTATGGTCCATAAAATTATACTTATAATAATTGGGTGGGACTTTTCGTTATAAGGTAAGAGACTTTCCGTTATAAGGTTGTCCTAGTCTTTCTTAAAACAATTTTTTTAAGTTATTTATTTATTTAAATAAGTCAACATGTGAGTTATTTGTATTAGCTAATCGTAATCAATAATAATTATCTTTATTACCAATAACAACTAAACTATAATAGGCTTTGTCATCTTAAAAAATATAATATATTTAGATTGAAGTAACTTAAATATAGTATAGAATGAAGATTTCTTCATATAAATAATATATTATTAATTGTTATAACTTTTTGGAATAAACTGAGTAGGAGTTTGGAAACCTCCAATATATCGAGTGGACACTCCACTCATTATCAGGGACAAATCAAGTTGAGTGATTAGAAAAGAGTATGCTTGAGGAGAAGATTTATAGGGTAAAAGTGAGTAGATTGCCATTTGTTAAAATGAATAGTTATGGAACGAATAAAAAAATAAAAAATAACTTTAGATAGGTTTGAGGGGGATATATTTCTTGTGATTTGGGAAAAAGAGTAACCATTAGCTACAAGGGCCTTAGTCAGATGGGTTTTTTTCCTTCTCAAGGAATTAAGGGATTGAGATTTGAATGGCTCGAGAGACCAAAGTTTTTAAAACAACTAATTTCTAGGTTGGATGATGGTGAGAATGAGCATGTAGGTATCAGTGAATAAGCATCTTTTTCTTGTAAACTTGATGGGTGAGGAAGCCATCCAAAAAATGGAAAGTGAGAACATCCAAAAAGGGAAGAGATTTATCCTTTTCCATTTCCATAGTGAATTGAATATGGGGGGAAATGTTATTAAGATGATAAAAAAAAACAGATCAAGGAGGGATGCCCATGAGGCTAGATGATAAAGGTGTCATCAACAAATTGGAACTAGCATTTAGGTTTAAGAGGAAAGTTGTTAAGGGCTAAGGTCTCAAAATGTTCCATGAAAATATTCACGACTATAACTGCTAAGGATAAATTGGACTCTATGCTTTTCCCAGGAGTCTACCAAATTCCTTACTCCTATGGCAAAGCTTACATAGGCCAAATTGGAAGATCCTTCAAAGCCTGACTCAAAGAACACATAGCTGACACAAACCACACAGGATGATCAATTCATCTATTGTTGAACATTCCTTCAATTCTAATCACCTAATTATGGCCTCAACACCATATTACTCCTCTCGTGTCATTCAAGAAGCATTGGAAATTGAAAAACACCCCAATAACTTCAATCACGAAGATTGCTACAAACTTAGCTAGTCATGGAAGCCCCTCATCCATTACCTCGTTCGTTGAACCATCTCTTAATTATTATAATTTTCTAGTATGTATTTTCTCACACTATCTTCATGTGTTGGTCCTTTTCTATCTCGAACCTCCTCCTAGATTGTTTTTTCTCACTTAGCCCTTGCGTTTTATCAATACCTTTCCTTATAATTTTCCTCACCGATTTACTTGACGTTGTTTATTTTTCATTTATCTTATCCTTATTATTATCTGTTGGATAATCCTTTTTACTTCTAATGCCTTAATCATCCTTATTAACAATTTTTTCTTTTTTTTTTTCTCCCTTTAATTGATCCAGGTGGACATCGGTGGCCACCCACCTTTTGCGACTAGCTCAAAACAATTTTCTGACAAATTTGGCAATTTACTATTTTTAGCAGTTTTTAACTTCCGGGGCCATTTTGAGGGCCCAAATAAAGGTTTTTCAAGATCGAGGTTCTCAATTATAGATGAAGGCATGATTGATCCCCCAAAATGAATCTCCTTGATGATACCTTTCCAACGAGCTATCATACGCCTAAAATGGAGATCGTATGCAAAAGTTACGACCCCGAGAAGTTGATGTACTAACTTACCCAAACGGGGCCCACATAACTTTTGGTGCTTCATCTCCTAGGGTTAGGTTTTTGGATGTCTAATACTTTTGACATTCCTGTTTATTGTAAAAATACCTTCAAAGCCTCATTATAATCATCTTCCTGCGAATGCGAGTAGCCGTCACATCTCTTCTCAGAGATACGTTGCCACCATTCTATCGAGTCTTTCACTCTATATTTTACAGTCTCTATACATTTATTTCATTAATAGAAATCATGTATTACTGTATATCTGTGTTTATGGTTGCAACTCTGATATATTTATGTTATATTATTGAATATATGTGATATCTCTGTGCATTTCTTTATTATATCTCTAATCTCATTTCGTGCCGAAAATAATCCAGATCATTAATGTTTGACTTTTCCATTTTTCAATCATAGCTCTCCCAACAGATATCTATCCAAACAAAAAAAAATAACATTTTATTTTATTCGTTCCATAATGGTTCATTTTTACAAATGACTATCTCCTCACTTTTACCCTATAAATCTCCTCCTCAAGCATACTCTTTTCTAACCACTCAATTTGGTTTGTTCTTAATGATGGGTGGAGTGTCCACTCAAAATGGTTGATGTTTCAAAACTACTACGCCATTTCTTCCATAAACTTGTAGAAATTATGATGCATTGTGAAAACATGCACACTCAAATACCTTACTACCTCAACCTTCTCATAAAGATAATTTTAGTTTTCAAAATGTATACAATATCAAAACAAAACCCACTTGTTTTTAACAAAAAAAATATATTTTGAGAAAACAATTTAACATATTTAAAGTTGCTCACACATACTAATTGGGTCTAATACAATTCATAGATCGAAACTAGGGATATTACATTCCCCTTCCCCTTGGAATAACATCATTCTCTTTGTTCTCTTATTTTTAGCAATACTCCATGTCTTTATTCTTCGGTGGCACTTGCAATGCCATCCTCTTCAATAGAATTGTGTATAGTTGTTGGCTATCTTGGACAACAATTTCAATCATTCCTTTCACTACCTTGGGATACTTCCAATATCTTTAGTATTCCAACATATTCCTATAACTAGCATCAAAGAAAACATGCATATCATAGTAATTTCTATGCAATAATTATTTCATCCATACAAATTTCAAATCATGCATTTTAATTTCATAATTGTAGCATATATATTCATAATACAAGATAAAGTAAGAAAATCAACCCAATACTTGTCTGTGTAAATATATATTTTCTTTGTATGGATGCCACGAGTGAGATTCAACTCATTGTCTTCTTTGACACGTGCCCAAACACATATTTCCTTCTTGATCCTAGATAGCACATATCATGAATCTCTCACAATAGATTCACTCCACTCGCATCTTCCTCATTGCACTCACCCTTCTTGGCTCAAGCATCCCCTTCTCTATTAAATAGTCCCTTGGGTGATCCATATTTCCAAGGATTTGATGTGTAATGGGGATGCAACTTAAAGAGCCTTACTGTTAGGGCAGCCCACTAGCAACCTCTAATAAACATTATCTTATGGAAATCAAGGAATATCATAGGGTTATCGTGTCATTACAGTAGCATCCCCCCCATGCTTTCCATCTTGATTCAACAACCATCGTCTATCCTTACTAAACATACAGATCATTTCACATGTATCATACACATACAATTGCCATGAGATGTCATCATAAAATTTTCAATCAGAAATTTTAAATATGTTTCATACATAAATTGGATTTCATGGCTATGAGATACTTCTGATAGTGTTTGGCCCTTGCATACAGTAGCAATTGATCGTAATTATGGTCTTACACTCATTGCCATATCCAAGAATATTCTACTTGTAATATGTTCTCCTTCATAAATATTTCTTTCAACCAAACAAACTATGAGTACTCATGCATATAATCTTTTCATTGCAATATTCACAACGCATGAAATCATCATAGAATTATGCCACAACAATAATTCAGTCACCTTCATCTGTTAACATATTAAATGCAATGAAATATCATTCACTATATATGTATTATTAGCAAAAATAATCATTCTTGCGATATGATGAAACATAACATGAGTGCATTCAAACAATTGTAAGCATTATTGTCATTTATCAAGCTTAATTCCTTCCTTTACCCCCTGGGTATCATTCACATATAACAATTATGTAATGTCCCCAAACATTGCTAGGCTAGATTTAAGTGTTTTGTTGTGTAAATTATGATGTTGTTGGTGTATTACCTTTGTTAACTAGTTTATACTCATACATATGTTATGCAAAATCTGATATATGACTTTCCACAAAAAGTTTGCATGCATTTCATTAAGTAAACCTCCATCAACATATTGTTAATCCAAGTACACAAATAATGGAGGAGACAACATTTGGCATCATTTATTATGGATGGAGACTGAAAAACACAACAATAGTAGAAGTACAATGGTTGTTATAGCAGCTTCAACACTGCAAACCCCAAAAAAATCTGCAATGATGCCAACTGATCCAAGGCTCTCCTAGCCCTACACGAACTGCTCCAACACTATCTGTTCTACAAATGGAGATCCAGTCCCACTGTAACCTTCACATATCTGACCCAAATGGTCCTACTGCAACCCCAAACCCTTATAGAGACCCTCGCGGGATGAGTTTGGGTGACAGGTAGGGCCTCACGGGTCCCCTTTCTTGCAACTAGCGAGGATGCCTCCCAAAACTCTTTTGTAGCAACCTTCATTCTGCATAGGTCCTCCCGTGACAAGGATGGGTGTCTAGCAGGGCCTCGCGGGACGCTCATCTTCAACCAGCAAGGATGTCACTGATAAGCTTCCCGAAACTCTTCTGTAGCAACCTTCATTCTGCATAGGTCCTCACGTGACAAGGATGGGTGTCTAGTGGGGCCTCACAGGACGCTCATCTTCAACCAACAAGGATGTCACTGATAAGCTTCCTGAAACCCTCCTATACCCGATGTTAGCACCTAAAATTACATGTCATAATTTTTTGATGCTTTGGCCAAGTTTTCAGATATGGTAGCACATTGGACATTTTCAAAAAAATAGGGGCACTACCGAAATAATTTCTTTTTTTAGCACATTCACAAACTTGAAATGACTTGATTTTTAACTTGACAAAATTGATAGAGGCATGGTTCTATTAATTTAATAAAGAAATGACTTGATTTTTAACTTGACAAAATTGATAGAGGCATGGTTATATTAATTTAATAAAAACTAATGGGCTCCTAGCCCAATATATGAAACGCGGGCTCATCTACAAGTCCAATCACCTAAGACGAAGAGTTAATCAAACACCACAGGCATCGAAGTGCACCTACGTGTAGAGAAAGCACTCACAAGGGAAGCCCATGGGTCCATAAGTGTGGACAAAGCATCGAAATTAAACTTTGACATTGAGGAATATAAAAATTTGAAAAAGGTTCTTAACTTACGAATGTGGGATATATTCGTAGAGGCAAATAATATATGCGTGTCATGTGCCAAGGGAGCAATGCGAGGTCAAATAGAAGAGCGCAAATTAGTTTTTTCCAACAAATTCACATCAAGTTGAAGTTCTAGTTGTTCGAAGAGGCCAAGAATGAGAGCGACTTGTTTGACTCGACAACATAACCTCCGGTAATTTTGATACCCTCAACATATATGATTTTTGCAAAGCATTCATATGCCATTTAAAACGTTTTCCCATTAGTTTGTCCCATATGACAAACTAAGATGGCTCATTATAACCTTCATAGTCCCATTAGTACCTCTTTTCCATAAAATTCATGTTGAAACTGAGTATTCTAGGAAATTTCGAAGAGAAGTTGCAAGGTGTTTGTCTTGGAAGGCAAATACATGAAGAAAAGGAGTGGTTTCAGGAGTATGTGGTGTTTTACAACTTGCATAACCTTTTGATGCTTGTACTCTACTCACTAATAAAGCATCTACATGATTTTAGGGGAGGCACTATTCAAAATATATTTTAAACTCAGATGTCAACTACATAAATATTGCTACAAAATGTTGGGACTTCAGTGGCACCTAAAATGCAGGCTTTCCAGAAGTGCTACCGGATATTCTGATACCAGGATTCTTCCATTATTTTGTAAATCTTGGACTTCTAGAAGGTTTATAAGGTTGATAACCTTGAGTAACGTCCTCAATTACATTATATTCTATTTGTAAACATCAATTATATGTTCAATATTGGATCGAGCATCAATATTAATATTAGTAAAAGACATCCCGAGAAAGTGGATCTAAGAACTATGATGGATTTTATACTTTCAGTCATAAAATCTAATTGTGTTAATGTAACTTTTATTATTAATTTTTAGATTGGCATTGATCCATAATTTTAGGATCTCATATCCAATCTTAAAGGAGTTTTGTATCTATAAGAAATAGAAAGAAAATAGAGTAGAGGGAGAGCAATCTTCCTCTTAGAAGGAAGCAGAGGGGTGGGAATGATGGGATTTTGAGAATCAGTTGTAAGAAATACTTGCAGACTTTGTATCTATGTTTCATTATTAAAGAAATCCTACATATTCAGTACCAAATTGTGATTCATGTGTTATCTTCATATCTTTTGTCTTCTTATTTGAATGGAAAGGTTATTTATATAGAGTATATTAATGATTTGTGAGATATAGATTCATGAGCAGTCAAGCTTGGTTGTAAATTCCATTTCTCTATAAAGTTTCATTCATGATTAGAAAGAGTTTCTGGTTAATGAAATTTCATTTCTGGGATGCGTTAATTATAGTTAGTGTGGTTGGTGCATCGATATATGTGTTTCTCTCTCATTCTTCCTTCATTTACTTGACTTTAAGTATTTGAATATTGAAGTATGTATGCCTTTACTCCATGAGATATAGTATTAGAGTTTGAGATTTGAGCCAAATGTTGATTTTCCAATCCTAGGCATTTTGATTTATCAATCTCAATACAAATTATCACTCTAGATGTGCTTGGCATAGTTTCTCTATAGCCGGGAACATCTTAAGCGCTAACACCTGCAAAAACTGGGATCGACCTCCTCCGACAATTTTTGCACAATCTTCTGCACAAGTTGATATCCCTTCAGCTAAAACCAAACCCCCAAATGAAGCTTCAATGAAAATCTTGGATGGATTCCCCTCTTGTCTAACTAGGGTGGATATTTCACCACCAAAACTAAACCCAATAAATGGTGGAAGGGTTTTTCTAAACCCTAATGAAACAATGGCCCCAACATCACTAAAAAATGAGAGAACAAATCATCATACCAAAATGAATCTCTACCCCTCCTTTTATCCTTCTTCCATGCCTTCTATAAATTTTCCCCTTTTGACCCAATCAAACCCTAACCTTATTTTTCCTCAAGTTTTCACTTTAAGATTAAAAGTCACTTTAATAATGGTTAAGTAACTTATTAATCTAAAGTTACTTTCTTTCCCTAATGCCACTTTAAATACATAACATCTCTTAACTAAGTGACGTCAAATAACCCCTTTTGAATTCCTTTTTTTGTACTGAAGAGCCACAAGAGTCATTTCCACTGCCAAACATGGGAATCCAAAAATGGGGACATGACAAATCCTCCCTTCACAAAGATTTATTGTCCTCAAGAAATTCCATCATACACATAGGAAAAACAAACTGAACCAAAATAACACTGATGATGATCCCCGAGTCCCAAACCCATATGAAATATGTGGAGCACCTCCTACCCACAATATTGTCCCACAATGTGCTAACACCAGGGCCCCCCTGAAGGCCACCTATCAGTAGAGAAACCAAACATTGTGAAGACTCAATACACTCTTCATAGAATGTCCCACCTAGGAAACTGATCTACTGTGCCATATGAATAGGCTCCTGAAAGTAATAGCTCACTCTGCCATCTATACCAGCTGCCAAACTATCAACCCATAAAATCTCAAGTTCCCATGCTATCACTAGAAAGGACTCACCATGCGGTTGTTGTGTCACTATGATCATAAATATTTGATCTTCCTGCTTAGACTGCATCCTCCACACTTGCATCCATAAGCTTTAATGCATCAAAGAATCATCCCCACTATTGAGGATCATATTGAGCCAATGTATCTCAGTGAATTAAACTAAACCAACTCTAAAATTAGACATCACGGATAATTCTATGTGGTCATAAACTGATAAGGCATCCATGACACCTAGCCTTGAAGTACCAAAGGGAAAATCCTTAATAATCCAACACCCCCAGCCTACTGCAATTTTCCAAGGATCGTTCATACAATATCCCAACATATCATCCACAAAGTCCCTCCATGCAAACACAAGAACCCCGTAGATGGTAAAGTCACCAAGATCCCATACTAGCTTGTATGACGTGAAGCACCCTCTACTCATAACATTGGTTTGTAAGGTGCTAATACAAGAATCGACCTGACTTCTCTTGATAAGTCAGGAAATCATAAGCTGCATAAACTTGGTCAACTCCTTGAAATACCACTCCTCAAAGCAACCACTCCTAAACCTCCCAAAAGTAAACTCTAGAAATTCAAAACGAGTGCTCTTCTCTCTAATTGTAGTTGGACTGTCAAACAATGTAATCCCATGGTCCCAAACTAATCCCCGGAAGGTACCACCATGTTGACGATGCATCAATATGATCATCACCGTCGGACCAATGCTCCCAGTCTGCATCCTCCTCTCCTAGAACCCCAAGTTGATCTCCCTGAAGGGATTGAAACTGTTATCCTGAATCCTCCCCTACGAAGGTGTCCCCTTGAATTTATTTATTTATTTTGTGTCTAGAGGAATCAACAACTAGTTGGGCACGTTCTCGTGTTACACGTGGCCGTGTTATCCAACCACTACCACTATAACCTCCAGGTGTGCCCACGATGCCCCTTACGCGGCACACAAGGTATGTCGGGGGGAATTGAACTCGAAACCTCATGGAACTTCATTTTCACGGCACTTTCCAATTGAGTTGCCCCCCCAGGGGCCCCTTGAATTTATTTATATTCTTATATAAATAAATCTATTTTTTATGGGGTTCTAGGCTGGCTCATCAGGCGTACTAAAATGAATTTTTTATTATTCAAATTTGGCATTTACAGAAGTTTCTCTATAATTAGGATTGAATCAATTGCTGGGCGGGGCTACTCAACTTGGATACTCTACTTGGTTACTTAACTCAACTACTCTACTTGGTTACTCAACTTTTATAACAGGTGAAGTCTAAGCCTGCACATCCATTGTGGGCATAAAGTCTATCCTATCATATAGATTAAGTCTCTACCTCCCCTCTACTATCATCCAAAATATAAAGCATACCACTCACTGTCATGGCTATGTCGATCATCATCATCATTTGGATCAATTTATCACTCGAATGAATTTCCAAATCCCACCACCAAATTGGAAGTCCATTGCTCCCAATACCTCCTAGTAACCATCAGAGTCAAAATGAGCCATGTCCCTAGTATGCCATCATCTAGTGGAAACCAAGTACTAGGAATTAATTATGTACCTGCTAATATGTTCGAATCCTGCCAAACTGCATCGGGAAATCTGCTATCTCGATCACCGTCAATGTTCTCAAGTAATCCGTGGAGTCTAAATACCTCCCTGGAAAATAGTCTTGTCACCTGCACTGCCTCATACTCATACAAGTACCCAAAATTCCCTACAAAAGGTGAATCATGTATATCCCTCATAATATTCTCCCTAAATGTAGACTCAGGGACTACATGTGTGCGACCTCTGTAGTGGATAATTCCATCTGTTAGCACTAGAAGTCACCTCCTGATTGCAGGGGAGGTAAGCCCAGTACCCATCAGTTTGTATGTCATAATGAATAAATTTAAAGGGTTCGAGGGCACAGACTCAAGACGATATTACTTTATGTCACATACCCACTACCTAAATCGGATTTTTTTTTCTGGTCTTCTGCCGAATCAGAAGCCCTAAACATCCATGGAGGACCAGCGTAAGCTGGCTCTTTCTCTCTCCCCGCTCCCATGTGGTCGCGGGTCATGATCACAGTCTGAATAAACTCAGTACCTCTTTCATGTTTCACGCCTCGACGCTATAGTGATGTCGAGTCGTTTGACTTGGCAACCGTCGAATCCCGACAGGGCTAGCGATCGGCCAATGGGGCGAATCCCTACAGGGTTAGAAAATGGCTAATAGGAACAAATCCCAACAGGGCCAGAGAACAACCAATGAGAAATGGCCCCGTTGCGTGGTTAAGTGGAATACAGGTGGCAGAGAGGGAAAAATGACACTGTGGTCGACATGAAAAGAGGGGCCCCACTTCACACGCCACACTATTCCGGACCCCCCCCCC
>ML785113.1:204083-216736 GCA_009831015.1 Picea engelmannii | reverse complement strand
AGCTTCATAGCACAATTTATTCCACCTCTGTTATTGGCACTTAGATCTTATCAGTAATAATGATCAGTGCATCCCTACTCCTATGAGAGTAGTTACCTTCTTAACAGAGGGTTATAGAAATTTCCAGATTATAGTCTAATTCTGTAATCCTTCTCCTTAAAGAGAAAACACAGATAACAATATCTTCTAACGTGGCTCGTACCTAAGCCCAAGCAGGCCAAGTGTTGTAGCCATGCTGTGATACCACTTTGTCACATACCCACTACCTAAATCAGATTTTTTTTTTCTAGTCTTCTCCCGAATCAGAAGCCCTAAACATCCATGGAGGACCAGCGTAAGCTGGCTCTTTCTCTCTCCCCGCTCCCATGTGGTCGCGGGTCATGATCACAGTCCGAATAAACTCAGTACCTCTTTCATGTTTCGTTCCTTGGCGCTACAGTGATGTCGAATCGTTTGACTTGGCAACTGTCGAATCCCGACAGGGATAGCGATTGACCAATGGGGCGAATCCCTATAGGGTTAGCAAATGGCTAATAGGAACAAATCCCAACAGGGCCAGAGAACAACCAATGAGAAATGGCCCCGTTGCGCAGTTAAGTGGAATACAGGTGGCAGAGAGGGAAACATGACATAGTGGTCGACATGACAAGAGGGGCCCCACTTCACACGCCACACTATTCCGAACCCCCCCCCCCCCCCCCCCCCCCGCCCCCCAATTAAAGGGAAAATGGCAAGGGGGGTCTGGAATCCGCCTGAGTGTCGTTGATTATGATGAATTAATCTCGATCGTTCGGGAGCTGCGCGTCCAATTCCGGACCCCCCCTACCGCTAAAGGCATAATAGTAAGGGGGCTCCTGAATGGAACCTTCGCCGTAGATCTATATGGGTGGACTCTGGCCGTCTAGATCTGCTTGCTTCTTATCCTAAAGCATATTCACATCCTGGATTAAGTTGACGTCTCATCTCCACATCTAACAGTCATTGCAGACCCTAAGGTCCTCCGAAATAATCTCGTCTGTTCATCGGGGTTTATCATCACGAGAATCCAGACTCTCGATCACGGGACTCCTGAATACTCGATCCCCGGTTTCCCGTTGCGGTTAATCTCTCGAAAGATGGCCTCCTCCAATCAGACGGCTCAGACGTACTCCGGGGTTTCCACCCTGGGAAATCCCGAACTCTTGTCAACATGAATCCCAACTCCGCGATCCCCGATGAGCCAATTCACCGATATGGTCCTTTACGTGTTAGCCCTTTTAGCTAAACTCCTGGCCCACGTGACCACTATCTAACAAGTCCGCAACCTTATCTCCTATCGGGTTTTCAAACTTTCCAATGTCGAAATGTACTCGTCCTCAGGATTCGCGATCCGCCGAATCCTGATATGTCGATATAATGATAGCTGGCCCTACAATGGACACTTTTCACTTTGTCGGGATTCTGGACTTCGCAATTTCGAATTGTATGGACTTCTTGTCCACGGGATTCCCGATTTCCTGAATGTCGATATCCTGATGGCCACGCCTCTCATCGGGATTTTTAACCTCCTATTCATGAGGGCTTAACCCTCATGCATCTCTTAACAGATCCAATGACTGTCAGGTTTTTCTGGCTAAGATCTAACGGCTCAGATCTGTCCACCTTGTGCACTCTTCCACTACTTCATGGATGTGGAAAAATCAATGGTCCAGGTGTTCTCATGGACCGTGGGGGTCTACGATCCCGATTTCCTCACTATTCACGAAGATAGAGGAAAAGGGGCAAGGTATGTAACGCCCTCATTTCTTTTGTCAATCAAATGGTCGTGAATGACCATGGGTCTTCCGACGGAATCTCGTCCGTCGATCGATACTTATCCCTATGCTGCTACTTCGAGATTTTAAGAGGGTCATTCCTCCTCATACAGGGTTGTTAAGACTTGCACAGCCAAATCCTTTTTCCAGGTTCTTGGTAACCCTTTCCAAGGAGGGAATCTCTGTGAAGAGATCTATTCCGGGGCATCCCTGGAGGCAGATAAGGGTAAACAACTTCCCGAGAATGGGCTGGAAGCCTGACTTGGTCCAACTTATGCATAATTAAATTCATTTATCAACATAAGCCATGCGTGGTTTTTCTATTATAAGCATATGCAACTACTAGTACGGATCAAAATACTACTCAGACATTCTTAAAATGAAAACATTCACAGTTCCATAGCTTATGAGAATAATCATCAAAATACATATATTTCAAGGTGCCAGAGGCAAAACACTTATTAGAAATAACACCAGGGTTAAGCAACTGCTAAGAGGGGTGCTCGTTTCCACCCAACCGTAGGCTTAGCGACTCCCAGCGGATTTACCACTAGCCACCCCCAAGCTGAGACCACGATGCTGTGAGACTATGTCTCTGTTTTCCAGTGACCAGGAGTGAAGGTTGCAATCCTTCCTCTCTGCTATCACTCACTCTGCATATTGCCAGAGTTCTCCCCTCACGTCCACCCCCCCCACAATCGCTTCTACCCCACGCCTTATCCTCTTGCGAGGTTGCGTGTGGCGCGATTTTCCTCACGCTGGTCAGTCATGATGGCTCTATGGATAGGCGGTTCACCTCCCCATCCCTCATTAAGCCATCTACCTACCAGCCTGCGAGAAATTTAATTCGGGGCCAACGAGCCACTTTTGGTTCTCCGGGCCAGTGGAGTCCAAATACAGTATTAATTCTCGGTGGAAGTTAATGCCACCTTTCCAGGTGCCTTCCACCGCCATCGTGGTCTCTTTTTCTGCACATCCCCTCTCATCAGTCCTGCAATATAAATTCATAATGTTATTACATTCATCGACCTTCTTCATAAGGTCCATTCACATCATACATTCACATTTTCATCATGCTTTAGCATGGTAATTCCTATATTAGGATTAATTACAAATTTGGGGGAAACAAGGTGTTACACTTTAACTCACAAAACTGGACTGGTATGCACAGTCATATGAGGTCTTGATTCAACTTCAGTCAGTAAGGTGTAGTATATATGAGTAGGAGGAAGAATGGTAAGGAGAACATAAAGGTCTACTATGGAAATCCGATCTTCGAACAACCCAAGAAGAAAAAACTCAGAAAACAAGATCCTCTTCGATTCAGAGTTTTAGGAAACTGAATGAAGTTATAACCAGACTAAAATCAAACATACATCACAATATAGTTACAACAACTTGACTCGATCATCCATGTCCGAGCCATTCAATATCAGAGGAAAAAGAGACGTAAAAGAAGGATGAATTAGATTAAATGAGAAATCTCAAATCCCATTACATAATCAGAGAACCAGAGCTTCATAAAAAATTTACAATACTGGAGTGTAGCTCAACCATCGACCATTACCAAATAACAAAACTCCATACATATACTCAAAAATTTGGTAAACAACAGTAGAGGTGTGATTGAGCTTCCATGGCGTTATGTCTTCTCAGTTAGACTGCACCCACAGTCTCCTCTGCACATGCCTTCCTCTGTCCGACATGATCTAGGCTTGGCCAATCCCTCTTAGTCTCCTCAGTGAGACTGCTCATACAACTTGCTATCACACGCAATCTCAGACTATCTAGGCTGACAGACTGCCTTCACGGTCAAACTTCTTTGAATTTCCATTCACGGGGGATATGATGCTTCAACCACCTCCTCGACTTTCATAACTGCTTCATCATGATCTGAACAGGCGCAAACCCACTTGGCACTTGGAAGACATGGCGACCTCTCCTTTTTTCATTTAGAGGCCAAATCCAAGGAAAAAATTCCCCACTACAAGGATATGTGCTAACATTAGGCTCCATGGGGGATAGATTCCTCTTTGCGAGGCTCTAAGATCTTCAGTAGTTCTAGTCACCTTTTGCATTGGGCTATGGAGTCAAGATCAAATAAACACACATGGGATCCACAAGAGATTATTTATGTATAGTCCTAAACTAATTGATTTTTACATCGTGCTAGGTGAAATCAAATTTCCACCATATCCATTCAAGTAACTTCCTGACTGGAATCTCTTTTACTCTGTCAGTGATCAATAACAGATAATGCAACCGTGACACAAGAACAATTACATCCTTCAGCTTCTCTCCAAAGGCTGAAGTTGAGATAAAGTTGGGCATCTCCAACATATGAAGGAAATACCACTCCATGTACTTGTTGATAGGCTCATAGAATGAGTGGCAAAATCTAGAAAATTTGTAACAAACAACTCGATCTTCTCCACAGCTGCTCACACAGGGTTGAATATCTCTAGTAAGCACAGGTGGGTGAGCAGTCGATGTGAGCTAACTAGTCCCAGGCAATGGTTTATCACTAATAGGCTCTAAACAAGAGATACATTGTCCGTCTATCTCTTCCTCTTCTTCTCCATGGCTCTCCCTGATCAAAATCTGGACCAGGGGTCAAAATTTAGCTCAAAAATCAAAGTTCTCAGAATTTACTCAAAACGAACAAGTGCGTATCCCTCATCATCATGAACCCAATGCAACTCATTTGGGTTCAAACAGACATCGGATGAGAGAGATATCGCGATCTGTTTGAATCGCCAAATAGGTAAAAAAAATGGGCTGACTGTACAATCCGTACAGTCCGTATGGATGTTGATGTGGCAAAGTTTGTACGCTGATGTGGCATGTCCATACGCTGACTTGGCATATGCTGATGTTGCAGTTTCGGATTGGTAGTTGTGGATGAATGATGATGCGACACATGGAATTTAATGGGCAAATGGTGTGGTGCCACGTGGCCCAGTCATGGGCTGCCACGTGGCACCATTGTAATTGGTTGTTGGTTCAAAATATTATGGAGTCCATCGGACTCGAACCCCGGACCTCCTCTCCCATTCAAAGCTTTAGCAATGGCCGCCCGACCAACACACCACACGGTGTCACTTGTTATGTATATGGTTTTATATTTATTTAAATTGAATTAAAGTTTAAGTTGGGGCGCGTCCGGGCTAGGGCTTAGCCCTAGCGCCCGGCCGCACACTTTATACATATGACCTTAATGTATTGTGCGCGCACATATTTCATTGGTGTACCAGCTCATGGTTTTATATGTTTTAAACATATGACCACTTGCTACACTTACACGTGGAGTTTGGTAATTTAAATGGATAGCCCCCGGCCGTGTGTATTACCATATGACTCTACCATGATATGTGCGTGGGGTTTTGGTTTGTGTTCAAATGGTTATACAACCATTTGACCACCACTTGTCCTTTGTCTATTTTCTCTTGTAAATGGAGCCCCCTTTTTCGATAGCACGTGGTTGTATGGAAGACCACATGACCATGACCTTGGCGGTTAGGGGTTGGGTGCGCCCTAATCGTCCTATAGTTTGATCGGTTTTTCAGTTACGCACGTGTGCTAGGTTTTAGCACGAGTTTTTGAGCGTGTTCTTGGTTGAATGTACAGAGGTGCATTTTGGTGAACCAGAGACAACAAGCTTGAAGGAAGAGAATGGCAGGAGGCCTATCTTCTTCATTTTTTGGCCAAATGAGGTGCCAAAAAAGACAAGCTAGGGGTTTTTGGACATTCTGAATCCATTGGCACTATTTTCAAAGCCATTTGAAGACTTCTTTTGTAGGTTTTTAACCATTGAAGTTTCAGGAAGCTCTAGGGAGCTTGAAGCCCTCATTGTTTGAGGTCATGCTCAGATAAGCCTATGTTTGTTTTCTGTGATTGAATAATCATTTTTGGCTAATTGTTATTCTTTGAACACTTTGGGATAGGTTTCAGATCCATTTGAGGACTTTTATAGGTGTTTTTGCCACAAAGAATCTCAGGGAAGATTAAGGCCACATGTAGAAGAGGTCATGCCCGGATGAGCCATGATCTATTTTCAGAGTTTTATTAGTCATTTTTGGGTTTTTATGTATTATGAACCCAATGGTACAGTCAGTATTTCCATTGGAGTTGAGAAGCATCTTGTAAAAGAATATTTGAAAAATTAATCCTAGAGAGCCAAGTCCATTGATGGAGGCTCAAGGAGATGTAGCCCAGAGAGGGGTGAACTCCTTTATCATGTTGTTCTTGTTGTGAGTCTTTGCTGGTTATTATTTGCTGCAAGTTATTTTTGCTGTTGTATTTATGAAAACAACATATTTAATCTTGCAAAAACCTCACATATAAACATTTAAAAGAAGAAGCATAAACTTGGCAGATAAGTTATCTTGCATATTTTAACACATTGAGAAAGGTCCTGTAAAATTTTATTTTAATGAAGTAGAGGGTGCTTGCATAGCATAACAAGTCAACCCACTATTTTCATATTGGGTGGTATCAGAGCATAGTTTGTTTTGCTCATGTGATTTCCATTGATAGCTTGAGATTTAGCTATTGGTATTTGTGCAAGTTTTGTGTTGAAGTTTGATATCTTGCAAGGATGGAGGAAGCTTCAAACATTGGTAGTTCTCATACATCTTCCTTATCTAAGTTCTTTGACAAAGAGATGTTGAAGGAGTTACTAACCATGAGAGATGTGATGAAAGAGATGTGTGAAGATAGAAAGGAGAGCATTTCCCTTGAAGAGCAGGTGATGGCCATGAATGAGGAGAAAGACCAGCTTCTTGAAAAGTTGCATGAGATGGAGAATCAACTCCATGAGGCAAAGGAAACCCTTACCAAGTACATGCATGAACATAAGGTATGTAATGTTAGTTTATCTTCAAATTCCTCTCAAGAAGAATGCTTTGGTGTTTTTGAAAATCACACAAGAGGAATAGGGTCCAAGTTATTGTTAAAAATGGGCTATGAAGGTAAAGAGTTAGGCAAGCATGCACAAGGCATTGTTGAGCCTATTGTTGTTGAAGAGAGACCCAAGTATTGTGGTCTTGGATATGAACGGAAATATGGAGCATATTCCAAAGTTGAGGAGACAAGGGAAAAAGTTCCAAGAACAAATTTTGTTTCAAATTCACCTCCTCAAAGAGGTGATAAAGGTGAATGTTCAAGGTATAATTCTACTTATCATTCAATTGCTTTTGATTATGTTGAGCATGATAAATTTGCATGTAAAAATGGAAGAAAAAATCAATTTACATATTGTGGTTTATATAACCATCATGTTTCAAAATGTTGGAAAAGATTGACCACTTTCAGGAAACTTTCCAAGCAAAGACAACGTGAAAAGAGGATGCAAAAGATTTGCACTCATTGTTAGAAGAGGGGTCTTCTCATTGACCAATGTTGGACATTGCATCCAACCATTCATCCATGACACAAGAAGAAGATGGATAAAGAGATTGACAAGAATGGAAGAGGAGATTTCATCATCGATGTGAGTCAAGATGATTCGCAAGAGGACGATTTTCAGCAGAAAAAGTCACCATTGAGTTGGCTTGGTAAGAAATGGTTGGATTTCTTGAGCAAGTAAGGCTTGGATTTTCTGTTGTAAATGCAATTTTCAGCCTTATGTGTGCATTTATGGAAAACATGATAAGTTGCAGCAGTTTATCACAACTTGTATGATGCAAGTTGCATGTGAATGCAATTCATTTGAAGGCATTCTTGTTGTTGCACAACTTCGTCAGGAGGATGTAAAAGTGGGGTAGGATGTTCACTTGTTACAGCCATATATCTTTTTCATATTCAGCTCTTATGTACCCACATGTTTTGGGTTTATCTACTTATGTTTGTACTTGAAGGAGAGTTGAAGAGCTATGCACATGCATTTGTTTTTGTACATGTGTAAATAGTGAACCTGGTGATAGTTCATCATGAATGACTCATGATTATAACATGATTGTGTATCATGTTTTTCGACTTGTCATTTTGGGAAGGTTGATATGTTTCAAATGAGTCTCGACTTGTGTTGATGTTGTCTTGACGAATATGTTGTGTCGATCATGTTTTTCGACTTATGATTAGTCGATGGTGTTTGTTGGCTTGTAAGTTGATTTTGAGTACACCAAGATGCAGGAAAACCCCATGTGCTTTGATGAAGTACAAGATGCGACAGTTTGCTTGAAGAACAAAAAGACTTTGTTGGCATCATTTTCAGTCTTGTATAAATTTGTTTTCAAGATTGATGGTTTTCTTGGCTTGTGACAAGATGTCGCAGGAAAGTTTTTGTATCCATTGGAGAGCTGATTGTTTTGACGCCAAAGAGTTCACAAGGGGGACTTGATTCTTAGTGGGAAGGTTGCTAGTCTTCCAAGCACAAAGAGAACAGTGGGTCAGCAACAACCAGAGAACAATGGTTGAGGGACATAGTCAGTTGCAGTGCAAGGCATGTCAAGGTATCCAGGTGATTGTCAAAAAGAATTTTCAAGTAGAATCAGTTGATAGAACTTGAAAGCAGAGGAGTATTGAATCTCAGATATATAATCGTAATCTTTTGTGGGTCCAAAATCCTTTCAGTGGGAAGGCGAGATCAAAATCTGGACCAGAGGTTAAAATTTAGCTCAAAAATAAAAGTTCTCAGAATTGCCTCAAAATGAACGGGTGCGTAGCCCTTGTCATCATGAACCCAACGCAACTTGTTTGGGTTCAAACGGACGTTGGATGAGAGAGATATCACTATCTGTTCGAATCGCCAAATAGGTAAAAAAAATGGGCTGACTGTACAATTCGTACAGTCTATATGGATGCTGACGTGGAAAAGGTTGTACGCTGATGTGGCATGTCTATATGCTGAGTTGGCATATGCTGATGTGGCAGTTTCAGATTGGTAGTTGCGGATGAGTGATGATGCGACACGTGGCATTTAATGGGCAAATGGTGTGGTGCCACATGGCCTAGTCATGGGCTGCCACGTGGCACCGTTGTAATTGGTTGTTGGTTCAAAAGATTATGGAGTCCACTGGACTCGAACCCCATACCTCCTCTCCTGTTCAAAACTTTAGCAATGGCCGCCCGACCAACATACCACACGGTGTCACTTGTTATGTATATGGTTTTATATTTATTTAAATTGAATTAAAGTTTAAGTTGGGGCGCGTCCCGGCTGGGGCTTAGCCCCAGCCCCTGGTCGCACAATTTATACATATGACCTTAATGTATTATGCGTGTGCATATTTCATTGGCGTACCATCCCACGGTTTTATATGTTTTAAACATATGACCACTTGCTACACTTACGCGTGGAGTTTGGTAATTTAAATGGATAGCTCCCGGTCGTGTGTATTACCATATGACTCTGCCACGATATGCGCGTGGGGTTTTGGTTTTTGTTCAAATGGTTATACAACCATTCGACCGCCACTTGTCCTTTGTCTATTTTCTCTTTTAAACGAAGCCCCCTTTTTCGATAGCGCGCAGTTGTATGGAAGACCACATGACCATGACCTTGGCGGTTAGGGGCTGGGTGCGCCCTAACCGTCCTACAGTTTGATCAGTTTTTCGATTACGTGTGTGTGATAGGTTTTAGCACGAGTTTTTGAGCGTGTTCTTGGTTGAACGTACAGAGGTGCGTTTTGGCGAATCAGAGACAACAAGCTTGAAGGAAGAGAATGGCAGGAGGCCTATCTTCTTCATTTTTTGGCCAAATGAGGTGCCGAAAAAGCCCAACTAGGGGTTTTTGGATGTTCTGAATCCATTGGCACTATTTTCAAAGCCATTTGAAGACTTCTTTTGTAGTTTTTCAACCATTGAAGTTTCAGGAAGCTCTAGGGAGCTTGAAGCCCTCATTGTTTGAGGTCATGCTCAGATAAGCCTATGTTTGTTTTCTGTGATTGAATAATCATTTTTGGCTAATTGTTATGCTCTGAACACTTTGGGATAGGTTTCAGATTCATTTGAGGAATTTTGTAGGTTTTTTTTCCACAAAGAAGCTCAGGGAAGCTTAAGGCCACATATAGAAGAGGTCATGCCTGGATGAGCCATGATCCGTTTTCAGAGTTTTATTAGTCATTTTTGGGGTTTTTATGTATTTTGAACCCAATGGTGCAGTCAGTATTTCCATTGGAGTTGATCAGCAGCTTGTAAAAGAATCTTTGACAAATTAATCCTCGAGAGCCAAGTCCATTGATGGAGGCTCAAGGAGATGTAGCCCAGAGAGGGGTGAACTCCTTTATCATGTTGTTCTTGTTGTGAGTGTTTGCTGGTTATTATTTTCTGCAAGTTATTTTTGCTATTTTATTTATGAAAACAACATATTGCAAAAACCTCACATATAAACATTTAAAAGAAGAAGCATAAACTTGGCACACAAGCTATCTTGCATATTTTAACACATTGAGCAAGGTCCTGTAAAATTTTATTTTAATGAAGTAGAGGGTGCTTGCATAGCATAACAAGTCATCCCACTATTTTCAGATCACTCCCAAGAATCAGATTCATAATCATCATACACAGGAACCATGGGAAAGCTCTGATCTTCATCATCTTCATCAGGATATTCATCAAAAGTTGGATGCTCTTGGTCAGTATTTGAAATCAGTTCTTCATCATAAGCATGGCTGCCAAAAACATACGTTTCAAGGATCAAAATATCCTTTGCATCTCCTTCATAAGAGAAACAAGCACGATCTATAAGTTTTAAACCTGTGAAGTAAATCAATGCATATAGATTCTTAAGCAAAACAAAATTTAATCAATGGCTCATTCACATAGTACACAGAGATATATTCTGGAAACCCTCAATCAGGAAAACCTTTCTTATATTCATTATATCGAATTTCACCATTCACTATACAATATATATAATTTTTTTAGGTATTCTGTAGATACCAAAACCTTAATCCCTAAAACCAGGATTATTTTTAGTAAACCGCTAAAAATAAAAAAATCCGCTAAAAATAGCAAAAACCGCCCCAAAAAAAAAATTCGGGGTGCTTCCCTGGGCTACGCCCGGTGCCGAACACTGTGAATAACTAGGGGGGGAATACCTTCCCCCCCTTGGACCCTCCAATGAAAGCGCCCGATGCACACGCCACAAACAGGGCACTAGTATGAGGGATCGTCAGACGTAGTTGTCATATCTGACGCGCCCACACACACACATGCAAATAATATAACACATACCCAACATTCTCCCACTTGTTGTTTTCTTTGCATCCAGGGGTCCAGGGGATTATATAGTCAATAATCCAGGGAAAAAATTCCCATTGTTACTCTACACCAGGAGAACTTTTCTATGCTCACAGAGTTTGTCAATGAATCTGCAACATTCTTCAAAGTGTCAACCTTTTCTAGCAACACCTTCTTTTCCTCAACCATGTCTATCACAAAGTGATACTCTACATCAATATGCGTTGTCTTTGAATGGTAAGTTGGGTTCTTTTCCAGGAAGATTGCACTCTAATTGTCACAATCTAATCTCACTGCTTGTTGTACCAACCCAATACCTAAACACAATCTTTGTAACCATACTACTTCCTTGCTTGCATGAGTGGCTTCCATGCATTTAGCTTTTGTAGTTGAGAGTGCCACTACATCCTATCTTTTGCTCATCCAACTGATTTCTCC
Organism: Picea engelmannii; assembly: GCA_009831015.1. Taxonomy (NCBI): domain Eukaryota; kingdom Viridiplantae; phylum Streptophyta; class Pinopsida; order Pinales; family Pinaceae; genus Picea; species Picea engelmannii. The sequence continues at coordinate 205,322 of ML785113.1, read as the reverse complement.
TCCAAATAGGTTAAACACATACCCACTTGTATATCTTCTGTGATCCAGATCTCCAGCCTAGTCTGCATCAACAAAGCCATGTATTTCCAACACTCTGTCCAATCCTGGTCTTCCTTGGTAGCACAATCCATAATTGGTAGTGCCACAAAGATACCTGAAGACCCTCTTTACTATTGTCCAATGCTCCTTCCCTGGTTTTGACATATACCTGCTCAAAACTCCCACTGCATGTGCAATGTCCAGTCTAGTACAAACCATTGCATACATCAAACTAGCATACGGAACATGGGACATGTCCTCTTCTTCTTCCTGTGTCTTGGGACACTGATCTGCAGATAACTTTACACCTATAGGAATAGGAACCTTGACCGGTTTACTTCCATGCATATTAAACCTCCGTAATATCGTCTCAACATATTTTCTCTGATTCAACCAGAGTTTCATGTTTGCACAATCTCTTTTAATCTCCATTCCCATAATGAAGTTAGCAACACCGAGATCCTTCATGTCAAATTTGGAGGATAACTACGATTTCACCTCCTTGATAACATCCATGTTATTTCCTACCAACAACATGTCATCAACATACAACACTACATAAATGAAGTGATTACCAACCTTCTTGGAATATACACAGTGATCAACCCTGCTTCTAACAAATCCCAATCCAAGGATGTATGTGTCAAACTTTTGGTACCACATCCTAGGTGATTGCTTCATACCATATAGTGAATTCTTTAGCTTACAGACCAAGTCTTTCTTTCCCTTCACTACAAAGCCTTCTGGCTTCTTCATGTAGATTTCTTCTTCCAGATCCCCATGTAGGAATGTTGTCTTAACATCCATCTGTTCCACTTCAAGATCAAAAGAAGCAGCAATAGATAAAAGAAATCTCATAGAATTTGACTTAGTAATAGGAGAAAAAATCTCACCAAAGTCAATTCCCTCTACCCGGGAATAACCTTTTGCTACTAACTAAGCTTTGTATTTCTCCACTTTACCTTGTGCATTAAACTTATTCTTAAACAACCATTTTCTACCAACATATTTTCTTCTAGCTGGAAACTTAACTATATCCCATGCCTCATTCTAATCTAAGGCATCCATTTCTTCAACCATGGCCTTCTTCCAGAGTTTACTATCCTCTAAATTCACTGCTTCCCTGACAGTTCTGGGATCATCATCAGTAATAGATAAAGAAAAATTGGAACGAAAATCAGGTGGACTATACCTTTCTGG
>ML785113.1:192171-202491 GCA_009831015.1 Picea engelmannii | reverse complement strand
CCCTCTTACAAATAAAGCATCTGTGCTATGACTATCCATGCTTTTCTGCCTCATTTCTTCAGATAACAAGGATGAAACTACATCCTCATACTTCAATGTAGATTGAGTGGTACTACCAATTGCTACAACCAGATTATCCCAAGAGTCTGGCAAATAACATAACAGAGTGATACACTTATCTTCTTCTACAATCGTAATATTAATAGAGACAAGTTGACTTACCAGAGTATTAAAGGCATTTAGATGTTACGTCACAGAATCTCCATCTTTCATCATAAGATGATACAACTTCTTTCGAAGAAACAACTTGTTTACCAGGGACTTTGATTGTTACAAATTCCCCAACTTATCCCATAGTTCCTTGGATATATATTCTCCCGAGACATTCAACAAAACCGAATCTTCCAGTCAGAGTCGAATAGTACTCCTTTCTCTTTTGTCCAACTTCTCCCAATCTTCCTTCGACATACTAGTAGGTGGTGTACTGGTAGTTTGTGTACCAATAGCCTGTGTGCTAGTAGACGATGTATTTTTCGGCTGTGTACCAGGATCCACAACGATCCATTGTTCTTTGTCTACAAGAAGTTCTTCCATATTCAACTTCCATAGCCCAAATGTTTTACCGTTGAACTTCTCTATCTCGATTCTGGAAGAGCTTGCTATTCCTCTTTCTGCACTCAAATCACCACTGCAAAATCTCCCACTAAACCCAGGTTTATCACAGACCCAAGCTAAACTTGATCTATCAAGACCGAGCCAAACCCTCAACAACAAAGGTGTCCCTCTGAAGCCAAAAACGAGCTCTGATACCACATGCAAGTTTTAAACATGTGAATTAAAGTAATGCATATAGATTCTTAAGAAAAACATAATTTAATCAATGGCTCATTCACATAGTACACAGAGATATATTCTGAAAACCCTCAACCGGGAAAACCTTTCTTATATTCATTATATCGAATTTCACCATTCACTATACAATATATACAATGTTTTTAGGTATTCCGTAGATACCAAAACCCTAATCCCTAAAACCGGGATTATTTTTAGTAAACCACTAAAAATAGCAAAAACCGCCCAAAAAAATATTTTTGGGGCGTTGCCTCGGGCTATGCCCAGTGCCGAACGTTGCACGTAACCAGGAGGGGGAATAACTTCCCCCCCCTGGGACACCCCTATGAAAGCGCCCGACGCACACAACACAAACAGGGCACTAGTACGAGGGATCGTCAGACGCAGTTGTCATATCTGACGCGCCCACACACACACATGCAAATAATATAACACATACCCAACACGATCTGCCTCCAATTTTTCCATTCTTGTAGAAAGTGATTTTACCATATTTATCAACTCCTCTGAGGTATACCCCCCATCCTCACAGCTTCCATCCTCATATATTTCATCCTCACATCTTTCATTCTCACAACTTTCATTTGAAACAGTCATACCTTGAACACAGTCTTTATATTCTTCACAACAATTATGACAGATTTACTTAGAAGAATAAAAAATTTGACAGTGCCTGTTGAAAGCTGGATGAAATTCTCCCAGGGAGGAGATGCTAGCAGGGGATAAGGAGTGACACCATTCATGAGAATCTCATGTTAATGAGAACATGAACATATTTAATAATACATCCTCATGATGTATCTCCCATTGATGCATGAGTTCATGAAACTCATAGAGATGCTCTGCAGGGTTGTCCTCTTTACGCTCTCTAAATATGGGAAACAAATCACCCCATTTATCCATAGTAGGAACAACATTTGGAAAACCAGGAACATAGGAGAAACTAAAAGGAGAAAACCTCTGAGCCAAGATTTTTCCCATTTCAAAATAGTGGAGTCGCCACTGGATCCTTTAATCATGGAGTCGTCAGGTGACTGATATGTAGTCTGAATGTGTCTGGTCTTTGTTCACTATCAAAGCCAAGATCTGATTGTTGTCAATCTCCCAGGGAACTTTCAAGCTGAGAAAGCAACTGCTAAAAGCCTTCTCGAGAAAAAATCTCTGGGTCAGCTTCTGGTGTGCTAGAGGTAGCCACAACTAAAATAGTGGAGTCGACACAATGGAGTCACCATGTGAAATCACAATCTTCAATGGTTCTGATATCTAATGCACCTTCATAATCAAAAGCTCATTTTCGTTCTATCATAGGGAAAAGTCTTCAATTTGTTCCCCGACAATGGCACCAAAAATGTTAGCACTATAAGTCACCTCCTAATTGTAGGGAGGCGAGACCAATACCCATCAATTTGCATGTCACAATGAATAAATTTAAGGTGGGTCGAATGAGCGCAGACTCAAGATGATATTGCTTTAAGTCAGAAAACTGGACTGGTATGCACAGGAAGATGAGGTCTTGATTCAACTTTAGTCAGTAAGGTGTAGTGTATGTGAGTAGGAGGAAGAATGGTAAGGAGAACGTAAAGGTTTTCTATGGACATCCGGTCTTCCAACAGCCCAAGAAGAAAAAACTCAGAAAACAAGATCGTCTTCGATTCAAAGTTTTAGGAAATTGAATGAAGTTATAACCAGACTGAAATCAGACATACATCACAACACAGTTACAAAAACTCAACTGGATCATCCATGTTCGAGCCATTCAGTATCAGAGGTAAAAGAGATGGAAAAGAAGCCTGACTTAGATTAAATAAGAAATCTCAAATCCCATTACATAATAAGAGAACCAGAGCTTCATCAAAACTTTACAATACGGGAGCATAGCTCAACCATCGACCATTAGAAAATAACAAAACTCCATACATATACTCAAAAATTTCGTAAACAACAGTAGAGGCGTGCTTGAGCTTCCATGGCATTGTGTCTTCTCAGTCAGACTGCACCCACAGTCTCCTCTGCATGCGCCTTCCTTTGTCACACGCGATCTAGGATCTGCTAGTCTATCTGAGTCTCCTTGGTCAAACTACTCATACAACTTGCTATCAGATGCAATCTCGAACTTTCTGGGATGACAGACTACCTTCATGGTCAAACCGATCTGACTTTCCATTCATGGGGGAGACGATGCTTCAACCACCTCCCCGGATTTCATAACTGCTTCATTGTGATCTGGACAAGTGCAAACCCACTTGGCACCTGGAATACATGTCGGCCTCTCATTTTGTCATTTATAGGCCAAATCCAAGGAAAACATTCCCCCCTACAAGGATATGTGCTAACACCATCCACCACTCTATCAGTTGAAATATCTGTGAACTGATCCAATAAAATCTGGATCTCCTCCTCTATTCTAGCCACATGGCCCAAATGAAATAACTCTGACATGTCTATAATCCTTCTTGCCTCACCCAACTGACTAAGGTGAACCCTCCATATCCTTTAGAATATATTGATGCCATCAGGAAACAACACTATATGCCACTGCCACTTCCTGCGATATTGGAAAGTGTCAAGCGCGTGGGTCAATGTTATGACCAAGAACTCAAGGTAACATCTGAGAGAAATCCTAGAAGTTTCATGCTCTCTTTCCTTTCTCTGGTGATATCCCACTTGAATATCAATCTCCGAGGGATATACCTCTCCATGAGGATCATCCATCCACTCATTGATCCTAGGTGAACTAAACTCAATGATATGTCTGAAGTCCCTATCTGGAGGTATCCTCAAGGGAATCATTCCAAAAACCCACGGTACACCCGCATACATAGTTGTATATTGTTGTATACCACTGCACTCCCTCGTATCATAATGTACCACCATGTATCCTATATGTGCCACTGCAACAATCACTCTACTAATATCAACTAAACCTGGATCCCAGAGTGATGTATCCACATCTGTCCTATACCCAATCTCCCAATCAACTGGTGCATATACTTCCTTGTTGGCTGGTCCACAAGGAATTTTCTCAACTACCTCCCTTGTAGCTAATCCTTGAGCCAAAATGAATGGCTCATAACCCCTGCAATGCAAAACAATCGCATGGTCAAAACCCTCTGTATCAAACATCTCCTCAAACATATGCAACTTTGAATGCTCTTCGTGCAAAATCGTCACAAGAGGCTCCTCCCTCAGATCATTAGTGCCACTCACGCCCTCATGTGTCACTACTACCAAAGATGATGGATTCTATGTTGTAGTCAATGATGAATCACGTTCCAAACTGATTTGGTAGAAAATCTCCTCAATGTCCCTTTCCTCGTCTCCATCGAACTTAAGAGCAAGGTCCCTATCTATGAACAACTGCAAATAATCAAATTTCATTTTCTCTAGCGCCTCTTTGATGATGCGCAAATGGGTACTAGTGACTCCATCTACAATTCCCTTTTTCCTCTCCTCCATTTGGGTTTTCACATAAGGTATTCAATAAACTTATGAGTACCATCTTCCCTCATCAATACTTGTACAACCTATTCCTCCTTGATCAATAATCGACCCGCCAAATCTTGCAATGCTACGGGACTTTATTCAATTTCACCATCATGTCGGGGTACAGTCACGTCCTCATCATCATTAACATCATAAAGGAGATATGGTGTTGAATCCTCATCATGCATAGGTTCTATCACACTTGAATTACCCTCATCATAATCATTATACATAGTGAAATATGTTGGAACATCAACATCGTCTGATTGGAACATATGGTCATCACCAGATGTTGCATCCTCATATTTTGTTGATTCATCAGAGGTATACCCATCCAACACACTAGTGTCATCGGACTCATCGGTTAGTTTTGATGATGTCTCATCGACTATCAGGGATGATTTTAAAGATGGACAAGTATATTAAAATGTAGAAACATCGGCTAATCTTACTAGTTCTTAATATGTGTTGGGGATAAATATATGCACTATTAATTCCCACATTTAATTACCAATCGGGGCCCGTAATATTCGAGGTGCAGGCGCGGGAAACTCAGGATCAGATCCTAGTCTAACCTAATCTAAAGCCGAAAAAACAATCTTCAAACCCACACTGCAGGAAATTAACACTAAGGATTCATCACTAGGACGTAGGAATAACTTAGTGCTATAAAGGTTTAGATCACAGTCTTTCATACACTCGGGGTGATGTTCGTGTGATTATTCTTGAGTAGCTTACTTAAATTTTATGTCCTTCAACGATTATTCCCTACAGTGGATCCACACTTAAATGCAGTAAAAAAAAACAAGCAAATGGAAATGAATTCAAATGATAGGAAAGAAACTAACACCTTGGGTTGAAACCCATTATGGGAAGGTCATATCTCATGAGTTAGAACTTTAATCTTCCTTTGGTGATTGACTAGAAATAAGAGTGCAAGAAACAAATACAAAGTGTGAGAAATGCAAAAATACAAAGTGTGAAAATCAATCTAAACTATAGAAAACAAACAAAAAGTAATGAAAGCAATTAAAGTAATCCTACAACTAGTTTTTCATACACTTCAAAATCCATTCCTCACATATACTCAATAATACAACACAAAATATATTCAAATTATACAAAATGCAAACATATTTACATGATTGTAAAAAGATATGGATTAAAATTATTATAAAGTACTTTCAAATTATATACAACATTGCAATACTGCAGAATATAATGCACATCACTATAAACTTTCAAAGAGAAATTATGACACGACTCCAAGATAAATCGAAGCTTATGAAATGCCACAAACTTTGATGGATTTTTACAGATACGGCTTGGAATAGTGACATAACATAAAAATTATGAAGACATTTAATCTGCAGAAAATGATACAATGAACGAAAATTTGAAATTATAGACATATAATACAACACAATACGATGATTGTAATATAAGGAAAATCACAACTTGAACAAAGTTTGGAACTCTTTTTGAATGTGTGATAAACTAAATCTATGAAACTATTTTACAATATGATTTCAAATAAACAAAAACTAGGTAAAACGATTACATGAATGAACGAGTGCAGAACACAAGAAAATTACAATACAATCAATCTAACTATTGAATCAAATAATGGAGATTTTGCAATAATTTATCTATGTATGCAGAAATGTTCAAACAATAACCTATTCAAGCTAAATAATCTATCTAATGATTAGCTACACAATCTTCAAATGGCGGGCCCTTACCATTCTAGATCATGAGCCTAAAGCTTTCTCCAGCCGCAAACAGAAAGTTACGATCACCAAATTATTTGATGCATAATCATTACCTGAACAATACAAAACATGCTGCTTGGACATAAAAACATAGGATTAAACCATCATCGACAAAACTCTTGTAAAATCATCCTTTTAATCACTAAAAATATGGAAAATTGTGTATTAACCACATAGGATGAATAACAAGAGATAATGGAGGTTTATGGTGTAATTAGCGATATATTATTGACGAAATGTGGGGAGAAGGTGTAATGATGAGTGTATTTGTATGGCGGAAAGTATGACAAAACTAGAGCTCAACATACCCCTAAACCCAAGGATTTGCATGTCCTCATGCAAACAAGGTGAAAAACTTATGATACTTTGCTTATAGATTTATGTGACATTGTTTATTTTGTGTAAGTGTTGGTTCTTGTGGAATGACACTTTGGAAAATGCCACAGATTGATTTCAAACAGAGAAACAAAATTATCATAAAAATGGAGGACAAGCAGTGGATGAGGTATTAGAGTGATGGTGAATGGTGTGCATATGGAGAATGGTTTATAAAATTTTGGTGATGGTGACCATATTAACTTGGACATCAATTTTAAGACCAATATTTACTTTGTGGTTCTTTGTTTGGATAGGCAACAATAACTTCATCCTCTTTGATATGGCTTAAGAATGCTTTATGATGTACAGAGAGAAGAAACTATAGATGTTGCTTTGTATTTGTATACCACATATTTCCTTTTCATTACTTGGTCTTATCATCATAGTATATTGTTCATTATGACAAGTGGAGTGAAGTTGGAGGGTTTACTGAATAGTTGTGATAATGCATAGTGGAGTGTGGAGTGGGTAATAGTAGTTATGCATCATGTTTTCCAAATTCTTAGTAAATTAAAAAGATTTGTACCAGTTTTACCTCAAGTTACCCTTGCTTTGAATTCTAATGCATGTTGAAGTGGAAACTATGTAGAACAGGACGAAATGTCTGCAAAATCATGATGTAGGCTGCTGAAATTTGAAGATGAAGTGGAGCAAGGTTGAGAACTGATGGATATCTAGGAGAGAGTTGATGAATGTTGATCTTCTGAGATTCCTTATCTCTCTCTCTCTCTCTCTCTCTCTCTCTCTCTCTCTCTCTCTCTCAAACCCGTTGGTTTGCATGTCCTCATGCAAACTCTCATTAGCACATAAAATTTCTGCAAGCTGAAAGTGGACCATGTGGAATCGACGCATGTTGACTGAAGGAGAGAAATGAAGTATGCCAGAGTTGAGAGCTGCTGAAAATATCCTGCAAAAATTGCCCTTGAAAAAGATTTAAATTTATGTATTGTTGGTATAGGAACCTACTAGTTTCTGTACTAGCATTACCGGAACAGAAAAATCTAAAAGAACTTAAACCAATACTATTATTATGAGAGAAGAAATATACATTTATGTCATGCTTAAAGAAACAACAAAAAATTAAATTGTATTCATGCTTGTAAATTCGGAAATGAAATTTATTTTAAAATATTACAAGCATAAAGGAAATTTCTAAATTACTTATTACATACAATTTCATCAATCATTAACAGTTGTATGCTCAAGAAAACATATAAATTATGATGGGGGATTTTCCCTCTTATCCTTAAACAAGAGAACATGAGGAGATACATGGTTTTTAATAAATGAGAAACCGATAGAAAACCAGTCATCCCTGTTTAATTTCTCAAAGAATCTCTGTCATTCAAGTGATATTGATAAAGTTCGCATTTGAGTTTATTAGACTCCTACACTTATGGGTCCCACCTCTAGGACAATGACATCCTGGGTATGAATGACGGGGTCTTAAGACCATCTTATGAACATTCTCAAATAGCAATTAGATGAGGTTCATTAGCCTTATGTTCAACCATGCATGCTTCTTCTTAACGATTTGCACAAGTATATTGTTCATACAGACAAATATAGATTAGGCATAATAAAAGACATCAAAATCAGAACCCATTGCCAACAAGCCTATTCAGTACTCTGATGGGGTAATTTTGACATCTAAGAAATATCCTTCCCAGGCAGAATGCCCCATTGCCCACGAGCCTGTTCAGTACCCTGATGGGTTTTCCTAGTTATACCATAGGCCGATACCTGCTGCCAGTAGACCTGTTCAGTATCCCGATGAGTTAGCCTCTTACACCCATTTTCCGTCAAAGGCTCTTGTCCCAATCTTTACCCTTAAGAAAAAATTTATAGAATGTTTTCGCATGGGAGAATGGGGGAGCATCTTTGAAAACCTTTTTATAGGATGGGATGGTATTGGGTTGGAAGATATTTTATAGATTGCCCATAAAAGATTGTTTGTATGAAAAATATACTTATGTATCGAGATTAGTCGAAAGACATATCATGGTCAAACTTGCTTAATGTGTGGTGGATGAGGCCATGAGAGAATGACCTAAAGGTGCCTCTAGTCCCTAAGTCATCTTCTCCATATAAGATTGTGTTCCCTCACAAGTAGAAGTTTCATTCACTCTCCTGCTACTATTTGATAAGAATGCTTGAATAACAAGTTCTGATATGAAACTAGGATGTACAAGTTACCTATGGGCATCATTATGCAGACCTTAAATATTTTGTAAATCCCCATAATATTTTAAAGATTAGTCTTATGAGCAACTGTTATTATTAATAGTCAGAAATCTGCATGTAATAAGAAGAAGAAATATCTTAAGTTGTTTTGGTTTTTGATGTTAGATCGCCAATATTATCTTCATCTCATTTCATTTATTTGAAAAGAAACACAAAAGATGTTGCATTTATTTAGAACTAGGTTAACTAACATGCAACTTTTACTCTATCCTACCTAAGAACAAGAAATTATATTTCACGTGTAAGAATATTTCCAATGTAACCATGTGAGTAATAGGTGTAGAAACACATTCATACTCGGGTTTGAAAGATAATATTCAATGTATACCAGAATAAGAAGCACCAGCTGCTTTGATGATGATGTGGAGAGTTGTTGAAGAAGAGAGTGGTGCTTCAAGCTTGTTGTCGTCTGGAACCAATGTTCAATGTAATCTTGATGTTCCTGGTTCACTTCCTCATTTAGACCACTTTGCATGTCTCCCTCTATCATGCCACACAGATCATCTTCTTTCAGATGGTTTGTCTCCTGGATGCATACTGGATCTAGCGATATGCATGTCAAGAACTCCTCGATCTCAAGTTCTAGAAATTTCTCTCCATTGAATGATTCTTCAGAATCCTCTATAGATTGGCAAATGGAATCAAAGGATACTTCTATATCTTCTTTTGGATGTGGAGCGACATTTAAATTCTTGACTGCTATCAAGTTTTGTTCTTCTTGAGAGGTCGAGATTGAGATACTAGTTGCTGCTAGGATTTGAGAGAGTTCTGTTAAAATCTTGATCATCTTTGAATTCTTGTTGTTGGTTTATGGGTCCTGTTTCACACATGGATTAGTGTAGAGGGGGGGTTCTTACAGTGCCCAATTTGTTTTTAAAAACCCTAAAGAAATAAAAAGAAGAAAACTAAAAAAAAATGTAATCAAATCAATTATATACTCAAAGCGCCATCGTGCTACTAGGTGTTAATGTTTATGCCATTATTATAGTTCTTTGCATTTCATAGGATAAGAGCATAATAAGGACAAGATCACTGAGAAATACACATCCACAAGAGACACAACATTTATCCTGGGAAACCCTCTAGGGGAAGAAAACCCAACAAAACTTCCTTATCATAAATAGCTTATACAATGTTCAAGAGATAACTCAACCAATACAGAAAATCCTCCTCCAAGAGATGCACCACCCTTCTTCTCCTCTCACCAACTTGAAATGTCAACTTGCCTCATAAGATCATGAGCAAGTGAAGTGTGTGTAAGAAGTGAGGCGCTAGCCTCTTATTTATATCAATCTGGAACATGTGAAGAGTCACCATCTGGCAGGGCCGACCTCTCACTCTGGGTGGGTAAACCCACCTTTAATTAATTCTGTCCCTTTCATTATAACTGTTGGGGCCGACTTCTTATTCTTCACTTTGTAATTGTCTGATGACCAATCCGCAAAAGTGGATTTGGTCCTTATACAATTACCGACTTGATTAATCCTCAATGGGGATTAATCTAATAACAATAATATTAATAATGACATGATTAATCCTCAATGGCGATTTAATCCAATAATAATAATAACATGATTAATCCACAATGGGG
>ML785113.1:161067-186980 GCA_009831015.1 Picea engelmannii | reverse complement strand
AATAATATTAATAATGACATGATTAATCCTCAATGGGGATTTAATCCAATAATAATAATAACATGATTAATCCACAATGGGGATTTAATCCAATAACAAAATAATAAGAATGCTCTTTGCAGTTACATTATTTCAACACTAGGACCTTGTTGTAACCAAGTTATTTGTTCACACAAGTTAGCTTCTCTTCTCATATATATAAAAAATGGCTAATGCTAATAAAACACAAATTCTAACTACTGAAAGGAAGAGGACAACCTAACTTTGGAGTAACCCCACTAAAGTGGATACATGGGCTCTTCCCTCACGTATTACCGTCTTCTCTCCACCCTTAGGTTGTCCTTAAAAGAACACCACACTTGCATGAAAATAAACACGCTTGCATGAAAAGAAACACACTTGCATGAAAGTAACACTCAAGGCTTTGGAGAAATAAAAACAACCTACCTATGCTCTAATCCCTTTAGCACTTCCCCGACAACGATGCCAAAATGTTGGGGCTAAATATATGCACTATTAATTCCCACATTTAATTATCAACTGGGGCTCGTAAGCTTCAAGGTGCAGGCGCAGGAAACATAGGATTGGAGCCTAGTCTAACCTAATCTAAAGCCGAAAAAACAATCTTCAAACCCACACTGCAGGAAATTAACACTAAGGATTCATCACTGGGACGTAGGAATAACTTAGTGCTATAAAGGTTTAGATCACAGTCTTTCATGGACTCGGCGTGATGTTCGTGTGATTATTCATGAGTAGCTTACTTAAGTTTTTTGTTCTTCAACAATTATTCCCTACAGTGGATCCACACTTAAAAGCAATAAAAAAAACAAACAAATGGAATTGAATTCAAATGATAGGAAATAAACTAACACCTTGGGTTGAAACCCATTATGGGAAGGTCATATCTCACGAGTTAGACCTTTAATCTTCCTTTGGTGATTGACTAGAAATAAGAGTGCAAGAAACAAATACAAAGTGAGAGAAATGAAAAAATACAAAGTGCGAAAATCAATTTAAACTATAGAAAACAAACAAAAAGTAATGAAAGCAATTAAAGTAATCCTACAACTAGTTTTTCATACACTTCAAAATCCATTCCTCACATATATTCAATAATACAACACAAGATATATTCAAATTATACAAAATGCAAACATATTTACATGATTGTAAAAAGATATGGATTAAAATAATTATAAAGTACTTTCAAATTATATACAACATTACAATACTGCAAAATATAATGCACATCACTATAAACTTTCAAAGATAAATTATGACACGACTCCAAGATAAATCGAAGCTTATGAAATGCCACAAACTTTGATGTCTTTTTACAAATACGGCTTGGAATGGTGACATAACATAAAAATTATGAAGACATTTAATCTGCAGAAAATGATACAATGAACGAAAATTCGAAATTACAGACAGATAATACAACACAATATGATGATTGTAATATAAGGAAAATCACAACTTGAACAAAGTTTGGAACGCTTTTTGAATGTGTGATAAACTAAATCTATGAAACTATTTTACAATATGATTTCAGATAAACAAAAACTAGGTAAAACGATTACAGGAATGAATGAGTGCAGAACACAAGAAAATTACAATACAATCAATCTAACTATTGAATCAAACAATGGAGATTTTGCAATAATTTAACTATGCATGCATTAATGTTCAAACAATAACCTATTCAAGCTAAATAATCTATCTAATTATTAGCTACACGATCTTCAAATGGCGAGCCCTTACCATTCTAGATCGTGAGCCTAAAGCTTACTCCGGCTGCAAACAAAAAGTTACGATCACCAAATTCTTTGATGCATAATCATTAGCATAGTGTCGGAATGAATGTCACAGACAAGGGAACATTGCAAATAAACCTAGAATTTGGATAGCAAACGATTTTTTTCTTCTTACTATCTATCTGCCTGAATGAATCTGAATACATATAGAGGGCCAAATATATATAACTAGGCTGAGATCCCCTCGAAGACGGCTCAACAATATTCAATAAATACAATAACCGAATGATTTCTAAGATAATAAAGGATGGCTTAATAAAGAAAGAAGTTTCGACTCATCCTCATGAGATAAGTTTGATAATAAAGAAAAAACTAATTTTCATAACCGTCCCACATGGCATCTTTGACGTGAGTGATAATAGGCCATCACGAAATATGGAAAAATGAACCAATTTGGGTTTTTTTTTCAAATATGGACATGACAGTGATTTCTCCAAAGTTGACGTTGATGGCCCCACTATATCTCCCACTTCCTTACGATTTTTATAAAACTATTTCTGGGATTTGTAGCTGGGAGATGTTTCTAAAAACCCATTTGGTGGTTTTGTAAGATATGTTTCCATATGCATGAAAATCAAGGCGCAATATGGAAGTTTAGAATTATTCACTAATTTTTGCATAATCATTCCCCATGAGCTGTAGGTCGACACATGTGAGCTGGGTGAATTCAGACACACATGTCCACATGTAAACATGGCTCTGGTCAAAACCCATGTACCCGATTTTCCTCTAGAAACTTTCCAAAATTTTGAATTATTTCTAGTGCCGGATTGTTGTTGATGCTAGTACCGAATGACCTGGAGCATTCTGGTACCGGATGGTTTCTGAAACATTCTAGTACTAGATGTGTTGAATTTTGAGTACCCGATTATATGGAGTGTGAGTACCGTATGTCATGGAGTGTGGGTACTAGATGGCATGGAGTGTGAGTACCGGATGACTTGTAGAACCTTCTAGTACTAGATGACCTGCAATGAGGGTACCAGAACAGGAAAATTACAAGTACCAGAACATGGACAGTGCATATACCAGAACCTGAATAATACAGAACATACTGCTTAGAAATATAAACATAGGATTAAACCATCATCGACAAAACTGTTGTATAATCATCCTTTTAATCCCTAAAAATATGGAAAATTGTGTATTAACCACATAGGATTAATGACAAGAGATAATGGAGATTTATGGTGTAATTAGCGATATATTATTGATGAAATGCGGGGAGAAGGTGTAATGATGAGTGTATTTGTATGGCAGAAAGTATGACAAAACTGGAGCTCAACAATATGCAAAATGTAAAATGTTTGGCAATAATTTTGTAAAAGTATTCAAATTTCTAAGGATTTTATATATTTTCTATAAAATTTTGGCAAATTTTAAGGTAAAATAATTTTATTCTATGGAATTTGGGCGAATCGTTTACAGAAAAAATAGAAATTGGTGAATATTGTTTTGGGAAAAACCATGGAAAATTATCCCATTTGCGAAATTTAGCCCCTAAAATCATCTATGTCGACTATTGTTTGGTATTCCTTTATGCACACATCCTCCTTATGGATAGATGCATGCTCCTCCACATGTCCTTCATGCTCATCCTTCTTTACCTTCTTCCATGTGATTTTAAAATAATCCTCGTCCAAATCCTTGGGTCAACTTCCATGCATGAGTGTGAAATAGATTTTGAAGGATAAATTTGCACGAACCTCTTCATCCAATTTTTGATACTTTTAGTATTCAGGAATTATTTTCCTCTAGTCTCCTTAGAACTTCATACAGACGTTCTAGATTAACCTTCTTAAGAAAATTCAACATGGTTGTTATAGAGTTGTAGTAATTTGGTAGTTTTTGACTTGGGTTTCGTCAAACACTTAATAAACGCTCACTCATGGAATGCACACACATTCTCACAAGATCACCAGCTCTGGTACCATTGTAATGTCCCAAAATGGTGTTAGGATAGATTTAAGTGTTTTGTTGTGTAAATTATGTTGTTTTTGGTGAGTAATTTGTTAAATAGTTTACACTCATACATATGTTATGTGTTGGAGTCAGGCCGAAGCAGAGAAGTAAGGTGTTTTTGGGAAATAAAGCATGCATGATAGGAGAAACAACTGGAAGGAAGAACAACACACATGCATGTAAGAAAGGCATGCACAAGGAAAGCGATAGCTGGAAGGAAGAACAACACGCACACATGTAGAGGAAGACCTAACGATGGTAGGGTTAGGGTTTTGGTAATGCATGATAATGGTTGAAGAGCCAGGAACGTATAAGTATAGATACAAAGGTATCATAGAGGTGGTTGTTTTTGTTGTTGTTCGGTAGATGATCAATATTTTTTCTACTGTAGTTACTCATGAGTTGATGCGATACGTAATGTTTTGTTGTAAGACCCATTTTGTATAAGTTGTTGAGCTGGAAGGAAGATCTTGAGGGTTAGATCGCAAGCTGTGGAGCCTGGTGCATTCTAGTCTGCCTCATATAGATCTTACCCGACTGAGAAGAATTGTAAGCGCACAACACGTAGTAACATAACGACTATAATAAAAGAGCTGAGAGACAAATATTTGTGGACGTAGCCCAGGAGGGGGTGAACCAAGGTAACATCTATGTTATGTGTTGAATGCATGCATATCTTTATTGTATTCAATAGTTATTATTATGTTGAATGAATGAGTTAGTATATTTCCTGTTTAAATACTGTTGTGATATTGAGGAAATAAGTTGTTGGATTTACTGCATAATCGTGAATAACAATGTGTTGCATTTACAATTCATAATGATGGTTCAATATCTAGCCCGCTTATCTCACACTCAATCCTAGATTGTAAACACTTGAGTCTTATAGCCACCCATTAAATCTATCTTGGGTGAGACTGCGCAATGCATCCTGTGTGTTGTGTTTCATCCTGGTTTACCGGGAGGGCCGATAGGCTTAGAGGATTTGTTGGAAACCTAAATAGACATGAACCTTGGGTCAATACAAACTCAGATAGAATAGAAAATAAGGATAACCAACAAATGGTTTTGTTTCCGAGAGGTAGGCCGAAGCAGATAAGTAAGGCATTTTTGGGAAATAAAGTGTGCACGAGAGGAGCAACAACTAGAAGGAAGAACAACACATGCGCATGCAAGAAAGGCATGCACACGGAAAGAGACAACTGGAAGGAAGAACAACACACACACATGCAGAGGAAGACCTAACAACGATAGGGTTAGGGGTTTGGTAATGAATTGTAATGGTTGAAGAGCCAGGAACATATAAATATAGATATAGAGGTATCATAGAGGTGGTTGTTGTTGTTGTTGTTGGTCGGTAGATGATCAATATTGTTTCTACTATAGTTACGCATGAGTTGATGAGATATGTAATGTTTTCTTGTACGACCCATTTTGTATAAGTTGTTGATATAGAGGAGTGGAAGGATGGAATATATTGAGGGTTAGATCGTAGGCTATGGAGCCTGGTGCGATCTAGTCCACCTCATATAGATCTTACCGGACTAAGAAGAATTGTAAGCAGGCAACGCGTAGTAACAGAATGACTATAATAAAAGAGTTGAGAGCCAAATCTTTGTGGACGTAGCCTAGGAGGGGGTGAACCATGGTAACATCTGTGTTATGTGTTGAATGCATTCATGTCTTTATTGTCTTTAGTAGTTATTATTATGTTGAATGAATGAGTTACTATATTGCATGTTTAAATACTATTGCGATATTGAGGGAATAAGTTTTTGGATTTACTGCATATAATTGTGAATAACAGTGTGTTGCATTTACAAGTCATAATGATGGTTCAATATCTAGCCCTCTTATCTTACATTCAATCCTAGGCTCTAAACACATCATTCTTACAGCCACCCATTAAAGCTATCTCGGGTGAGACCGCGCAGTGCATTCTGTGCGTTGTGTTGCCTTCTGGTTTACCAAGAGGGCCGATAGTTTTAGAGGCTTTGTTGGAAACCCGAATAGACATGAACCCTGGGTCAATACAAACTCAAATAGAATAGAAGAGAAGGATAACCAACAAATGGTTCTGTTGTCGTTGGTAGGAACAAGAGAGGGTTGTGAAGATGAGATAAGTTGAAGCTTTGTCAAAGGTAGATCAAGAAAATATTAGGGCAGAGAGCAATGAACCACTAAAAGGGGATGTTGAGGCCATGGAATCCTACAAAAGTAGATATAGAAAGAAGGTTGAGAACAAAAGAGCTATATTTTACACATAAAGACAATAGAAACCCTCAAGTAACACCCCACAAATATCTTGAGAAATGCATGTTTATGGATTTACATGAAGTCTTTTTCTACGATTTTCCACACTTATTGCAGCAGTGGATACTAAGGTTGAAGGATAACCATGCAACGAACCAGAATCGATAGTTAGATTGGACCCCATTGCAAATTGAGTAGTTACAGCAGGTGAACAACAAGTTCACACGCGCCGTCGATTTTTGGCTTTACAGTATTGTGGCAGGATTTATAACAAAGTTTGCAGTCAACACAACGAAGTCATACAACGTAGTGGAGCAAGAATTCCTATGAGGACCCCGAGGAAGGTACATTCTATCTCTCTATAATTCTATTAAGATATTTCTATATAACAAAGGTGTAATGATAATGGAATCACACAGCTAAACTTCCCTGCATGCATGGGGGAAGGGGGGAAGCACTGATAGAGAGAGGATAAATGGAAGGAGGAAAGGATAAGGGAAAGAAGGAGGAAACCTTGGACCCGATCATGATGGATGACGATCATATCCGGTAGATATTGGAGACAACTAGAAAGACGCGTAGCAGAGCACCCTACCAATATAAGGTGAATACCAAGAAGAGACGTATAGTCGCGAGGGAAGGCTTGGTGAGCGATGAGGAAGAGGTAGAGGATCTCCAGGATGTGGAGAAAATTGAGGAAATACTGTGTGCAACATATGAGAGGAAGATGAGAGGTCCAAGAGTAGGAGGAGAAGGCAACCATCCTATCCATATCAATGTTAGTGTGGAACCCACAAACCCATGTGCGACTAATACACCAAAGAGAAAACCACCGTTTAGACAATCAAAGTTCGGAGGAAGTTCGACAGTAGGAAGTAAATTTACACAAGGAACAACAACTGGAGGAGCCATTTCAGGAAGCACTAGTTAGATATCTACACCGTGTGGAGGTAGTAGTTCAACATTCAGAATGGCAAGACACGATCCCACCATCAGGTTACCTGAATTTCGAGGAGAAGAAACCGAAGACCCTGAGAAGCACTTGTTCATTTGTGAAAAGATATGGGAAGCAAAGTAGATCATGGATGAAGATACCAAAATTGCACAACTAGATATTACGCTATGAGACCATGCACTAGACTGGTACATGAGTTTAGATGCAAACAATGCCCCTGGGATGACAAGGACACTGGCAGACATTAAGAAGTTATTGATAAATGAGTTCCAGAAGCCAATCTCAGAGGATCAGTACATGAATGAGATGATTGAACTAAGACATCAACTAGGAGATTTTGTATGGGATATTGATCAGAGATTCAAGTGACTGAAGGGGAAGTTGAAGTATCTCATGACCAAGATGCAAAATAGACACCTATTTTTCAATTCACTACTCCCACACTTAAAGTATCCACTGCGACAACTGAAGTTCCAGACGTAGGAATAGACTCTGTAGGCAGCCTTGCAACTGGAAGAGAACTAATACCAGCAGATAGACCCAGCTATCGAAGAAATGAAGGAGGATTTAAAGAACTTAACGTTTCAACTTAACCATAATAAGAATAAGGACAAAAAAGAAGCCATTTGGTGTACCACATGCAGGATGGAAGGATGCCACAAGAACGAATGTCCGACATTCACACAATATATGGTAGCAGGAATTCCAAATATGTTATCAATAGGAGGACTATGGTGCGAAATCTGCAAGAAACCAGGTCATGACCCTTATCACTACACAATGATGAAAAAATACCAAATAGTCCCAAAGAGCTCATATTCCACCTTTTACAAGTTAGTGGGCCACGATGTCAAAGACTGTAGAAATATGAATCTGATGCGAGAAAGGACATCATATGCATACAGAGTGCAAGCCAAAATGATGACTGGGCAAGCCGCTCCACAGTTCAATCAAGTTCCATCTCCATACAACATTGTGCAACAGTAGTATAATACTACGTATCCACCATACAATAACGTGCATTCGCAGTACAACACGACACAACCTCAGTTCAATATCGTGCAGTATAATTAGGCGCCTCAGTATAACGTGCTGAGAGGAGACCGGGAAGGCTACAGAGGGGCAGGACGAGCAAGAGGAGGTTTCAGACAAGGTAGAGGACCAATGGTATGTTACAACTGTAAACAATGGGGACATTATGCAAGGGAATGTCCACTTCCACCAACAACTTGCATGTATTGTCGCACATCGAACCATGATACAAAAGAATGTCCGACACTACTAGTAAAGATCCAGGAAAAGAGGAACCAGACAATCAGAATGTTGAGTAGATTTCAGCCAAAGCAAGGGATGAAGGATAGAACATCAACATAGTTACTCGTGGAGGAGCTAAAATAGGAAATGACGCAGTTCAACAAGAACTAGCACAAAACCAATGGGTGAAGAAGAACACTGAACCAAGGAAGCAATTCGACGCACAAAAGGAGAAGGATATATTTAAAGAAGCCAGACAAGAATTTTAGAAGGAAGACATGGCATTGACTTCAATTGCACAACAAAACAATGAAGCACTAGAGTACGAGATGCCTCCATCATTGGATCATACCAACGAAATGCAACCCATGGGACAAGTACAATCAAAGGGATTTTGAAATCATGTGTCAAGGTATTAAGTGATCCATCATCTGTGAAAATATTACAAAAAATACTAGAAAAATGTAGCATTGAGATGGAAGGGAAGCTCGAACCCAAAATAGTTAATCACCTACATACAAGGAGAAGAACCAATAGGGAATTCAGACTGAATGCAAACATTGGAAATTTCAATATGGGAGACATCATACTAGATCTAGGATCTGAAGTGGATATATTACCAAAGAAGACATGGCAATGTATGGGAGAGACTACATTAGGATATTCACCTGTTCAATTAAAACTAGCAAATCAACATAGATTTCTACCAATCGGTAGACTGAAAGAAGTGACAGTAGACCTAGATGGAGTGTGCACTAAAGCATATTTTGAAGTCATTGAAATAGTGGACAACACAACACCATACCTAGAATTGCTTGGTCTGGATTGGATGTTTGACAACCAGGCCATAATCAACCCAAAAACCTAGAAAATGGGATTTGAGTCAGGAGAATACAGGGTCATCGCGCCATTAGACCCATAAGAAGGAGAGAGGTCTGTAGAACCCAATTGTTTGGACTTAGAGAAAATTGACAAGTTGTACAGAACAACTACGTGCGATGAGGATTACGTAAACCCAACTGCAGATGGGATACTCAGTTGGTGGATCATTACTTCATGTGCAACAGATTCAGATACTAGTTTAGAGAATTGGCAACAAAGGCTACATGAAGTTTCCACGAGAAGATGTGCAAGAATAGACCATGTAGTAAGATGGGTTGGCATAGAAATAAGAGAACCACCCAGTTTCTACAGGATAAACGATTTGGAAACATTATTGACACAGTATGAAGACGCAGTGTTAGAGAATCAGAGACTATTATCACTTGATATAGCACTCAAGGCCATACCTACAAGATGGTGGGGCACACACAAAGAGACCATCACATATTGGTACCAATGTAAGTAGTTACTGCGCATAAGGTTCATCATAGAACAACAAACAAAAAAACAACAGAAATATAATGGACAAGGGACACCAGCGGAACACTTGGAGAAGTGTAGAACGTTGTGTAAAATGACACCCCTAGAGGAATGGTCTCATCATTTCATACACACTCTAGAAGGCATACCAGGGAATTGGTATATAGACCAGGAATTGCGCAAAGGCACTACAACATGGATGACATTACAACAAAATTTTACAGTCACCTTCTCATTCGAACATGAGAACCCCAACATAGATGCAACTCTCAAACAAATAAGAGGAGTGATATTCATCAAAGGACTAGAAGTAGAATTTATCACAGAAGAGAAACAATAGAACAAATAGATAGTCAAGGAATTGTTATCATGTTACCGTGTACAGGAGGAAGCACCAGATGAAGATGATCCACAAGATATTCATATTGAAGAAGCAGAAGGAGAAAGAGATGTGGAAGGTCCACCTATAGAATCACAAGTTATTTCCACACCGATCAAAGTAAAGAAAGTCAACATTGGGACAGCTGAGCAACCCAAAATGGCTAGCATTGGGGATTACTGGGATGAGAAAAAAATGGAAAGCATAATAGAGTTGTTGCATGAGTACAGTGACCTATTTCCCACCACATTTACAGAGATGAAGGGCATAGCCAGGGAGCTAGGAGAAATGAAGATACCACTCAGACCGGAAGCGAGACCGATCTGACAGCGACCGTACAGACTGAACCCAATATATAAGCAGAAAGTCAAAGCTGAGATCAATAGGATGCTCAAAGCTAGCATCATAGAACTGGTCGAAGATTCAGAATGGATAAACCTGATGGTAGAGCATGACAAAAAACGAGGGATAAGGATATGTGTCGAATTGAGGAAGTTGAACGATGCATGCCTACATGACCCATTCCCTACACTGTTCGCGGACAAAGTGTTAGAGAACGTAGGAGGACATGAAGCTTACTCATTCACTGATGGATTCTCAAGATACCATCAGATCAATATTGCCCAAGAAGATAGATACAAGACTACATTTGTGACAGAATGGGGATCCTACCAATACACAGTCATGCCATTTGGACTGAAGATTGCACCAACATTTTTTTCCAGAGTAGTCATTGTAGTGTTTAAAGAATCCATCGACCTGTTTCTTGAAGTATACTTGGATGATTGGAAAATCTACAGTTTGTTGAAATACCATGTAGAAATCTTACGCCTGAGGTTAGAAAGATGTAGACAGTGCCAGATATCACTGAATATAAACAAATGCATATTTGAAACACCGTTCGGGATACTATTGGGCCATATAGTATGCAAACAGGGTTTATTAGTAGATCATGAAAAGATTGCAGTAATCGTTAACTTACCACCACCAAAAACAGTTCGTCAGCTAAGAGCGACATTAGGACACACAGGTTACTACAGGAAATTTATCAAAGGATACGCGCAGATCATTGCACCGATGGAAACGATGCTAAGAAAGGATGCAAATTTTCAGTGGAACGACGAGTTTCAACACGGTCTGGATACCCTGAAGGAAAAGATGGTCACTGTGTCGATATTATTATTTCTAGACTAGGAGAAGACATTACACTTCCATGTAGATGCATCAGCTATAGCACTTGGAGCTATCTTGGTGTAGCCGGGAGCGAGAGAATTGGATCACCTAATATCATTTGCAAGCAGAAATTTATCAGACTCAAAACATAACTATAACACGACAGAAAGGGAAGGCCTAGATATGGTCTATGCACTTCAAAATTTCAGGCATTACTTATTGCGAAAACACTTTAAGATGTTCACAAATCACTCAGCCTTGAAATACCTAGTCAACAAGCCAGTGTTGGGCGGGAGAATTTGTCAATGGTTACTACTATTTCAAGAATTTGACTTTGAAGTAATAGTCAAACCAAGAAAATTGAACGTAGGACCTGATCACCTATCAAAGGTCATGAATGGATAAGAACCTATGATTTTGGAAGACAAATTTTTGGATGCACAATTATTTTCAGTACAAATCATTGATGAACACTTCATAGATATCATTCGGTACTTGAGCGCAGGTACTGCGCCGCAAGAATATAGCATCATGCAAAAGAAAAACCTAGTAGTCCATGCTGCCAACTATCAACTAATTGCAGGACACTTATACAAGATGGGCGCCAATAGCATCTTGTGAAGATACGTGTTAGAGGATGAAAGACAAATAATTTTAGTAGAAGCCCATGAGGGAATAGCAGGAGGGCATTATGTAGGTAAATCTACCATGTAGAAGGTATTGCACGTAGGACTATGGTGTCCAATGATTCATAGATACTCGAAGGAGTACTGTCAAACATGTGATGTCTGTCAAAGGGTAGGAAAACCCAACAGAAGGGACGAGATGCCATTATAACCACAAGTAACAGTACAAGCATTCGATAAGTGGGCAATAGACTTTGTGGGACCGATCAAACCACCAACAAAAAGAACAGGAGCTAGGTACATTATCATTGCGATGGAGTACCTAACAAGATGGGCAGAAGCCGCACCAGTGAAGGATTGTTACGCAGAAACAACAACACACTTTCTATTTGAACACGTCATTACTAGATTTGGGTGCCTAAGAGTTTTTATGAGTGACCAAGGCATGCACTTAATAAACAACACCATCAATGTGATGACTGAAGAGTTTGAAGTCTATCACCAAAAGAGTACACCATATCATCCACAAGAAAATGGCACAGTGGAAGCATTCAACAAAATTCTGGAGAACGCACTGACAAAGATCTATAACGTCAACAAGGATGACTGGGACCTCAAAGTACTAGAATTTTTATGGTCTTACAAGATTATGTGCAAAAATTTGATAGGACACATGCCATTTAAACTGGTTTATGGCCAAGAAGAAGTGGTACCATTAGAAATTTTAGTACCAACACAAATGACAGAACGAGGCGCTTTACAGAAAAGACCGAGTCAGCTAATGACCATGAAGGAAGATCGGATCTTGGCAGGATTTCACTAACAAGTTTAGAAAGCAAGAGAAAAAGATTGGCACGATCGACACATCAAGAAGAAAACTTTTAAGGAAGGAGACCTAGTACTGATGTATGACAACAAATTGTTTTAGCACCCAGGAAAGCTCATAATGCATTCGTTAGGACCGTACGAGGTAAAATGTGTCACATATGGAGGAGTTGTACAGTTAAGAGATTTATCAGGCGTAGAATGCAGAGGGATGATCAATTGGAGCTGATTGAAGTTGTACAAGGATATTCGACCATCCACTGCGCAGTAAAAAAAAAAATAGTATATTGGAAAAAGAACCAAAGAAGACATAGTACGCCAGAGGTAGAAAGGCCACACAAAGATGGAAATACAAACTCGGCGAGGAGAAGGAAAATAGTCACATACAAAGGGAAACAAGTGGGAAAAGGAAAGTCGACAAAAACAGGATGACATGACAACACTAGGCAGAATTAAAGGACGAAAATAACCAATGGGACGCCACATTAATCGCACCAATAGAAGACGACAAGGTAGAGTAATGGCAAGTACGAAACCACCGGAGGTGCATTGAACCTGTAATTAAGGTGCATTGAACCCATAATCAAGGAAATGTCCTCGAAAAGCTTCATGGGGAAGCCATAAAACACTCGGACGTGGGAGCCAATAGTCTATTCAGGAAAAGAGAACATACAGAGAACAATAGAGGTGAAAGAGCACAATGTGACTTCACAGAGATCACCAAGACCATTTGAATCTAGCAGACATTTGACATTCACCACCATGGCACCACCCAAGAAAGCAGAAGCGAGCCAGACCGCTAGGAAAACCAGAGTTCAAACCAGGTCACGAGAACAGGCGAAAGAAGGTGAACAACAACCGCCAGAGACCGTCAATGTTGATGAGAGCCCATCCCCAAAAACAACACCGGTGCACTCGACGCCCATATTGGAAGAAATCCAAAAGCCAACACTGGAGGGCATGAGTAAGAAGATACCAACATAAATAGAAGAGCCACATAACCAAGAAACATAAACCCCGAAGGAGGTGCAACCAGAGAACATAGAAGCAGCTCCGAAAGTCAATGACATGACACCAAATTTGAAAATAGTAGTTGATCCAGATGAGTCGTAGACGACTATATCAGACCACCAAGCAGAAAGGATGGTCAAAGATTTCTCAGCTTGGCCGTAATGGTATACGGAGGAACAACCGGAAGCTGCTGAAACTTCAAGCTAGCCACCACCGGCGAAGAAAGACAAGATACAGATACCCAGGTCACCTCGCAAGAAACCCGTAGTAGAAATTGTTCTACCACGCATACCAGCTGGGGTACAGGTAGGACCAGAGCTACTAGGTTATATCAGAAAACTCAAAGACTCGGACCACGACGTCGCAGACGAAGACAAGTTCCTGGAACTTGCAAAGAGGGTATTTTTACAGACTACAGGCACAAATCGGGTTGGATAACCGATCGATCAACCACTCCAGTGGGAAAATGGGTTGAAGAAAACATGAATTTTAGGTCTGTTGGACCTACCAAATTTTTGTATAGGTCAGCACACAACCACATGTGTCAAACAATTGTTAGCAGTTACGCATGGTGGGTACATCTAGTTGGATAAGCGTGTCTCGATAGACATAGAGTTGATTGTGATCATAACAGGATTTCCATCTCGGGGCATGGATCCCATGTTGTTTCTGGATGACAAATCCAAGGAGAAAGTGATAGAAGAAGATATAAAGAAGAAGTATGGCACCGACAGGGGGACAAGAGGGATTATTATCAAGAGGATCAATGATGTAGCCACACAATTGGGCGTGAAAATCTTAGCGTGCAAGATGCTAAGAAAATGTCGCAAGGAGAAAGTCCCAGTTGGACTTGTTACAGTTATCGCTAAGTGTGTAGAAGGAACCTCAATGAGATGGGCACCGTATCTCTTGAACTTATTCCTGGATGACTTCAAGGATGCACAGAATCTAGACACAGAGTTTCACTACTCGTGGTTGATCACAATAATAGCCTTCATGGGATGGAAAGATCCAAGGTATGTAGTTTTTTGTACTAGACCAAAACCGAATCAGGGAGCCAGGTATTTATTGCTCAGAGCCAGACCAGAGTCTAGGAACAAAAAGGTGAACGGGGCCATCTTCGAGGGATACTTACGCGACCTGCAATAAGCTATCTCCACAATGTGGAGAATCACACCAGAAGTTGTCGCGCGATATGCGAACATCACCAATTTCTAGGCCACACAACACGCAATGTAGATACATGCAAGGAAGGATCCGGATAAACAATGGATACATATGCACTATTGCATCACAAAATGTGACATCGACATGGTCATCAGTGAATGGACCAATGAGTGGAGGATTCCAACCATTTCCCAGGAAGTGTCGGAAAGAACAACATAAGAAGAGGCAGGGCAGGGAGAAATGCATCCTCCAGAAATCCAAGTTCCCATGAGATGAAGAACGGGCCAGGACAAGACAACACAAACAGACGAAGGGACAACAAAGACAGGGACCCATAAGGGGAAAAAGGAGAATATGCAATCGGCCAAAGAACAATAGAAACAGGTGGAGGGAGCGCAAGAGACCGTAGCAAGTCCCAACCCACAGGAAGTAGGGACAAACAAGAGGCCAACCACGTAGATAGGAAGTGTGCGCAATAATTCAAAGGTCCAAAGAATACCTCTAGAGTATACAATCATGGATGATGACGGGGAGATGATATCCTGAATGGTCCAGGATTGTCTATCTGAGGACTTCAACCATGTTTCACACCACAGGGACAAGATCCAAGAGGAGTTGGGAGACATGCGACAACTCCTCAAGAAAATCAGGGAAAGGTAGCCAACAAGCAGCAAGGGAATCAAACCATCAACACCGCAGACAGAAGGAAGAGTGCAAGGAGAAGAACGACAGTCAGTCCAAGAAATACTATAGCCACACGTAACATTCCATATCAACCCTAGTATGTTGCACATGGAAAAAATTGTGGGGAAGACACCCTTGAAGGACTTAAGCCAAATCCAACTTGTGTTGACAAGGATACCATCAGGGGCACTACACAGGTTGCAAGTGAGCATAAACCACAAGGTACAGTCTCGCGCACGCATAGACTTAACCAAATTGAAGCAGGCAACGAAGAAACGCGACACACTGGAAATAGTCTATGAGAAGGCTAAATCTAAGACCCAGAAGGAAAGGGAGTGCATAAAAGGATTGGAGCATAAAGTGGCAGGAACGTACGAGAAGATTCCACAGGCCGCATAGAGTGAGGTAACCACAGCAACAGAAAAGATTGATCGGATTGCGTAGGCAATCGATCAATATCAGAAGGAGATCGAGAATCTCTGAGAACAATTCACACCAACCACTCCACCAACAGTCAAGGAGCATAGGGAGTAGGAAGAAACAACACAGTTGCAGGATATAGAGAAACATATCAACACAGCAGCTGATTTGTTCGATAAAGAAACACAAAATTTGGACTAGATTGGAGGAGGATCAACAGGTCCAATAGTGGGACAAGGAAGAAGAAAGGATCAACGTAGTGATCCAAGAGCTCAAGCAGAAGCCGAAGACAATACTAATCATAGAATGTGTCAAAAGGACACAGGACGTGAAGAAATTGTAGGCAGAGATAATTACTGTGCAAACACATAAACATGAGCGACAAGCTCAGATGGAACCATTGCAAGAACAAGTAGCAGAAGTGGTGGCACAAGCAGAGGAAGCCAAGGCACGTATAGCACAGACCCAGGCATAGTGCATGGAATTGATCAGTGAGGACATTGGAGTCAAGATAGTGGACACACTCAAGGAGAAGACTGCGTAGGGGCAAACACATGCAGCAGAGCTCAAGGAAAAGTTCCAGGCGATCACTAAGGAGATCGAGGAAACACACAAATCTTAGGTGGCTCAGGACGAGCCACATGTCAATGTTTGGGGCTTGTTGGAGACAGACCGAAGTAGATAAGTAAGGTGTTTTTGGTAAATAAAGCGTACATGAGAGGAGCAACATCCAGAAGGAAGAACAACATGCACGCATGCAAGAAAGGGATGCACAAGGAAAGTGACATCTGGAAGGAAGAACAACATGCGTGCATGTAGAGGAAGACCTAACGATGGTAGGGTTAGGGTTTTGGTAATGCATTGTAACGGCTAAAGTGCCAGGAATGTATAAATATAGATATAGAGGTATCATAGAGGTGGTTGTTGTTGTTGTTTGGTAGATGATCAATAGTGTTGCTATTGTAGTTAGGCATGAGTTGATGTGATATGTAATGTTTTGTTGTACAACCCATTTTGTATAAGTTGTTGAGCTATAGGAGCGGAAGGAAGGAATATCTTGAGGTTTATATCACAGGTTGTGGAGCTTGGTGCGATCTAGTCGGCCTCATATAGATATTACCCGACTGAGAAGAATTGTAAGTGTGCATCGCGTGGTAACAGAATGACTATAATAGAAGAGCTGAGAGCCAAATCTTTGTGGACGTAGCCCAGGAGGGGGTGAACCACAGTAACATATGTGTTATGTGTTGAATGCATGCATATATTTATTGTCTTCAATAGTTATTATTATGTTGAATGAATGAGTTAGTATATTTTCTATTTAAATATTGTTGCAATATTGAGGGAATAAGTTGTTATATTTACTGCATAATCATGAATAACTGTGTGTTGCATTTACAAGTCATAATGATGGTTCAATATCTAGCCCGATTATCTCACACTCAAGCCTAGGATATAAACACCTGAGTCTTACAGCCACACACTAAAGCTATCTCGGGTGAGGCTATGCAACACATCCTGTGCGTTGTGTTGCCTTCTGGTTTACCAGGAGGGTTGATAGTTTTAGAGGCTTTGTTGGAAGCCTGAATAGACATGAACCCTGGGTCAATGCAAACTCAGATATAATAGAAGAGAAGGATAACCAACATTATGCAAAATCTTATATATGACTTTCTACAAACAGTTTGCATGTATTTCATTAAGTAAACCTCCATCAACATATTGCTAATCCAAGTACACAAATAATGGAGGAGACAACATTTGGCATCCTTTATTATGAATGGATACTGAAAAACACAACAATAATAGAAGTCTAATGGCTTCTATAGTAGCTTCAGTAACACTACCAACCCAAACAAAAACCTGGAATGATGCTAAGAGATAATGTCAATTGATCCAAGGCTCTCCTATCCCAACATGGACTGCTCTAGCATTTCCTATTCTACAAGTGGAAATCCAATCCCACTGTAACCTTCATGGATCTAACCAAAACGGGTTTGTTGAAACCCCAAATCCTTATAGAGACCCTCGCAACACGAGGTTGGGTGACAGGAAGGGCCTTGCAGGTTCCCTCTCATGCAACCAATGAGGATGCCTCACGAAACCCTTTTGTTACAACCTTAAGTCTGCAAAGGTCCTCACATGACAAGGATGGGTGTCTAGTGGGGCCTCGCATGATGCTCATCTTCAACCAATGAGGATGTTGTTGATAAGCTTCTCGAAACCCTTCTATACCTACAAAAATTGGGATCAACATCCTCCAACAACTTTTGTACAATCTTCTATGCAAGTTGATATCCCTTAAGTTGAAACCAAATCCCCAAATGAATCTACAATGGAAATTCTAGATGTATTCTTCTCTTGTCTAGATAGGGTGGATATTTCACCACCAAAACTAAATTGTAATGGTGGAAAGGTTTTTCTAAACCCTAATGAAACAATGGCTCCAAGAGCACTAAAAAATGAGAGATCAAATCATCATGTCAAAATGAATTTCTACCCCTCCTTTTATCCTTCTTCCATGCCTTCTAGAATTTTCTCCTTTTGACCAAATCAAACCCTAATCTTATATTCCCTCCTGTTCACTTTTAGATTAAAACTCACTTTAATAATGGTTAAGTAACTTATTAATATAAAGTTAATTTGTTTCCCTAATTTCACTTTAAATACATAACATCTCCTGCCTAAGTGACATTAAATAACCCCTTTTGAATTCTGTTTTATTTACTGAAGAGCCACTGTAGTTATTTCCATTATTGAACAAGGGAATCCAAAAATGGGGACATGTCAAATTAACCCCATTGAACCATTCAACAATGGTATTAAGCATAAGTAAAGAAATGATTTCCCACATTATTTCAATGAGCATATAATATTAGCATAACTAAATGCATATATGTATAGTTGTCATTAACATTCCTAAGGTTAGCTGATTAGTGAGTAATTCATGGAAATTTACATAATATTTTCACCAACCTCTTGATCAACAACTTCTTGTCCTTGTCTTCATCACAAAGTTGATGCACAAAATCATCAACATCTTAAACCATGTTATCATCAACATCTTCCACCGTGTTCTCAACCATTCATTCTTTCAATAATATATCCATTTGTCTCGCACCTTATGAAATCCATGATTGAAGTACATTCAACTCATACAAAAAATTACCATTGTTGAACTTCATGTGCATTCTTGGAGAGTGCTCAATTGGGATAAATCTTTTGCATTAGCATGCTTAAACTCATTAGTTTCAAACTCTTTGAATGTAATAACAATTTCAAAATCTCCAACTAGAACCTTTACTTTGTTTTTCCTTATATAAGCCATTGTATCCATTGTTTTTTCTATAACATGATTCAACATAAACTTTTCTAATGCCTTCCTTCCTTGTACATCCTATCACCTATGCTCCACTTTCAAAATTTTACTATATTCAAAGCATTCAAAATACTCGTCAACAAATTATTGATTGTCATAATCCATGGAAAGATTTTCCCCATATGGTTGAATGTCACCATCTCACAAACAACATTAAAGGGGAACCCAAGTCTCAAATACATCTATATCCTTAGTGGATACCAAATAACGTTTCAATATTCTAAGTGTCACGTCTCCATAGTTTTCCTTGCAATCATGCACCTCTTGAGGGCATGCGACACCACTACGTTTCTCTTTGGCTGCTTGGAAACACCAAGGATACTTCATCCAGACTACAACTCTTCACCTAGAGCATACCCATACTCCGTTATAGGCTATGGATGAGTCACACTCCTACTCTAGTGTAACTCTTGTATACTTAGACATTTGTTAACAACTTTACCACTTAGTCTTTTTTAAGCATACATCCATGAACATGAGAAACCAAGAGAAAAACAATGAAATAAATAAGAGAAACATAGATATAGTGTGGGTGACACAAATCGTTCTTAACACCTGACTAAGTCTTTGTTATTGCAGAACAATTACAACATGAGCACTACCGACTCAATTTATAACTTTGTAGAGTCAAATGACTCGCCTCACCTCACCAAGAAACTCATGAAAAAATTCATCACATCAAGAATATATGTCGCAACTGTCTCTACAACCACTTGCAGTGCACCTCATACGTTCCCTCAACCGCAAACTTGTTGTCTCTTCATTTCCTTAGACTTCACAGATTTTGGTTCTACCTCACGCATGCCTCCAATAAACCTCTGTTTCTAGAATTCCCCAAAATTGGCCCAAAATAAGCTCACCGAACTCTATTCATGAAATTCTCTTGAAGGTAGCACAAGTCCTCCCAAGTGGAGAAACTTGGATCCTTGAGGTAGATCACCCCTCTTCGTCTTCCTCAGAACTACATAACTCTTCTTTATCTCCTTGTATTATGAGTTTCCTTCTTGGTTGTGTGCCCTTATTCCTTTATAGGTTCCCATTCATCACATCTCTTTTCCCATGAGTGAGATGACCCATCGATTCACCAAGTCGCACCCCTTCACAAGGTTGGGTCGAATCCTCATGAGGGTGCATTCGAGCGACTTTCCTGACTGACCCACTGAATACTTCGTTTCATCATCTGGTCAACCCATCGATCCATCTAACTAACTCGTCAACTTGGGTGTGCGTTCCCCTTAGGTGAGTCAAGCTGACTTGCCTAAGTGTGCCCCCATGCCTTAGTCGATTTTCCTTAATTGGTGGAGCACCCAAGTCTTTCCTTCAACCCATCATCAAATTGTTCTTCTTTTGAATTATGTCACAAGGAATCTCGAGTGGAGTTTCCCCTTAGCGCGTCGCACGCCCAAGGAACCCCTCACTCTCCTCTATATAAATACTTCAGTATCCTCATTCACACCGAGTGTCCTACCTACCCGATTTCCTCCATTTTAGTTTGTGGTGGAAGTGCATGCACTCGGGCTTGGCATCGCAAGCCTTACATACTCCCCCACCTAAATTCATCATTTTCCTTGGAAACATCCACAAAATATGCCTCCTTCCTCTTCTACAAATAAGTCTGTTGGTAACCCAAGGTCTCATGCTAATCGAAAAATCAAAATTCCACCCAAGTGGAAACCCCAAGTTTCAACAAACCAAATTGTACCGCACCCAACTTTGTACAGTCTGATGCATGATTCAATGAGGTTGATTCATCCAAATGCAAGGATGAAAGAAAACCAACTCTAGTACAATATCTTGTTGTGATGTTGTTTCCTTTCTATTGTTTGGTTATGTTGTTGTTGTCATTGCTTGCTGCAACTGGCTACTGCCCACTTCATTTCAAAATTTCATCGAAGTGTTGAACTCTTGTGATCTTGTTGTTGTGCCCATACTTCAACCAAATCTATTATGTCTCTACGCATTGTTGACTCCCACGTATTGAACTGGTTGGATAGCTAATCCAACCATTGTTCCCAATCCGTGAGCATGCACATCCTCATTCCCAAACTTAGTATTTTATGTTTGCATCTCTGTCACTCTATCTAACTCAAAGTCTAAGGCAAGTGTCCATCCTTGCCTCACTACTACTACCATTGTCCAGTATTCATGAAGGAGATCCTCCACTATGTATAAATGATGCACTTCTAACTTACTAGTGCATATGTACTCTTGACCCCCTTGTCATGTTGTTATTCTCACCCAAGTCATGAACTATTTGAATTTCCATTCCAACCTTCACGCTCCTTAAGCCCACACATGCTCATGCACAAACTGGCCACTTCCTTTCACAATTCAGTCCATCTACACAATGATCTCAGACCAAGGAAAGGTCTCCCCTCACCTTTTTGCACTATGAAGTCACCCCGAAACAAAGTTATCTATGACAACTTGGCTCCATTGTCCACCTCATAGCACAATTAGCCAATATTCCCCAAGAACTTTCCTCCAGACTTCCTTTGCCCCACTACTTCATCACTCGACCATGCTATTGCATATACCTCTCTGTGTCTTGGAATGGTTACGCTTCAC
The DNA here is from genome assembly GCA_009831015.1 of Picea engelmannii. Classification (NCBI taxonomy): domain Eukaryota; kingdom Viridiplantae; phylum Streptophyta; class Pinopsida; order Pinales; family Pinaceae; genus Picea; species Picea engelmannii. The sequence goes on along the minus strand of ML785113.1, from coordinate 165,142 downwards.
CCTCAACCATGTTTCCTAATGAAAGAGAAACGCCCATGTCCAAGTATTCTCTTTATGTTGCAATTTTCATGTTTGCACAATCCTCTAAACAAAGGAAATTCCTCACTTTGCCTCATTTCTTCAAGTCACCTATTCACAACTCAACATCTGTGATAAGTGTGGCCAATTTTCCTACACTCCTCAAATGTCCCAACGAACTGTACAAATATTTCTAAGTAGAATGAGCCACCTTAAAGAAATTCCATGCCTTAGGCACGTTCAAGACAATACTTCTGTCAACCTCAACCAACGATCCCTTTGGATATATGAGTCATTGCACACTAATATGCATGTCACCAAGGTGTGTTCTGCCTCATCCAATGTCCTATACCAAAGGTGAGAGAACACCACCCAATTCACTTGGTATATGTTCTTCCCATTCAGGTTGACTGCCAATAATTCTTAGTCGACTTCTTTACTAACTCCATCTATCTCCTAGAACGAAATTGCCTCACACCTTCTGCAAGCATCCAAATCCTATCACTGGCATTGCAACTGTCAATTCATCACTTGACCCAATGAAATTGGCCAAGGAAAAAAGCACCAAGGTGCCTCATCCATCCTCTCAACTCAACACAGAAAAAATTCACTTCCCACTTCACTGCAAATACCTATCCAACGCGCCTCATCAAAGAGTTAGCCAGCTTCCTCAAGACACCTCCATGGATGCATCCAAATATACCTAATTCCATCACAAGACTTGTCCAGGAAGGTCACACCAAGATATCTGCACGTTCACCCAACCAAGGCGTCCCAACTCTACTACAAGACTTCTTTGAATCTACACCACTTGAGTCACCCTCAATTCTGTTAGTTCTCACTGTCGAAACAAATTGTACTTGAACCACCAAGTCATTTGACTTCCCTTCAAAGAACTCATTGTAACACTCATAAAATAAAAGAGCTTGAAACCAACCATACCTTTCCAATGACATCGTTCACTCCAACCATGTTCTAATTTTGTTGTCTTGAACCTTCACTTTCCTAAGAAACCGACTCTCCACATGAAATCCTCATAATCACCATCCACAACTCCACAAACTTGCAAAACCTTCACTATGATATGAGTCTAATTCCATTCGTCCACTTCCAAAATTCTTCTAAGTCCCAAACTTTAATGCAATCGACCGAACTCATCTCCAATGTCTTTCTATCTCGACACCTTGACTTCTTCCATTTCAAGGCACCATGCATCCATCACCCAACTGTCAATTCATACTGCTACTAACCAATTGTTATGACTCTATGAAGAGATACCTTGTTCGAATTTTGTGGTCTACCGAACAACAACCCAACTCAACTCAATTGTTGTTCTTAGCGATGCATGACATAGAGACATCATAGTGGAAACGTGCCCAATCAATTTCCAACTTCAAAGCTACTCTAGGTTTCCCCAGTGGAGCATACAACTCAGAGAGATAAGATTATGAATAAGATAATGAGTAAAATATATATAATGAAAAATGTTTTTACAATGGATGAATATTACAATGAAGGGAGCCCATTATATAATGGCCCCTATGACTTCTATGGAGAGTCCTTTGGTCATGACTTTTAATTTATTGTTTAAATTATAATTTATTATTTATTTTGTATTTATTATCTTATTTATTATTATTTTATATATAACATTGCCCTTCCCTTAAAAAATTTCTTTTTCCTCAAAGAAATGGTAATGAAGGGTGTAACTGGAGAAAGTGCTCTGAATCCCATGCAACATCTTCTTCTGGTAGATTTTTCCATTTAATCGAATATTCCTTGATTACTCAAGAACATAATTTTTTTTCCTGGGTGGCAATAATGTCTTCAGGCTCTAAAATGATTCTTCCTTCCTCATCCAACATAGGAAGTATAGTTTGTGCCTTTTTTTGTTGCCCCAAGACTTTTTTTAGACATGATACATGAAAGACGTTGTGGATATGACTTTTATTTGGTAAATCCAACTGGGACGCTACGTGGCTGATTTTTCTATTTATTTGATATGGTCCATAAAATTTTGGAGCCAATTTATTCTTCCCATGGTGTTTAAGGGATAATTATTTGTAAGGTTGGCATCTCACAAATACCCATTCTCCTACTTCGAACTCGCTTTCTGTTCGGTTTTGGTCAGCTTGTTGCTTCACTTGGTTCCTTGCAACTGTTAAGTTTTCTTTGAGTAACTGAAGGATTTTCTGACTTTTGTCTAAATGGTATTTTACTGATGCAACTTTTATGTGGTTGGTGGCCAACTCCTTCCATGAAGGAGGTTTGTAACCATAAAGAGCTTTGAAAGGTTTCATTTTAGTTGATGTGTGATAAGTGGAATTATACCACCACTCAACAAGGTGAAACCATTGAAACCATTTATTTTATTTGTCAGATATAAAACAACGAAGATAGGTTTCTAAACATTTATTGATGAATTTTGTTTGACCATATGTTTGAGGGTGGTAAGATGAGCTCATATTGAGAGAGGTTCCGATCTGTTTGCAAAATTCTTTCCAAAAATTCCCTTTAAATTTGGCATCTCTATCACTGAAGATAACCTTAGGGAACCCAAGTAGTTTGTAGATATTTTTACAGAACATTTCACCCATTTGTTTTGTTGAATCTATTTTCCTTACTCCAATAAAGTGTGCTTACTTATTTAGTATGTCTACTACTACTAATATTTTATCTTTTCTGTCGAAGATTGGTAGTCCTTCAATGAAATCCATTAAAATTTCTTCCCATTTTTGGTTGGGAATGTGTAACGGGTGGAGTAACCCTGGGGTCCACTGTTAAGCCCTAATATTGGCTCATTGCCCCTTAATTGGGGCATATTACCTTAGTAATTTTATTTTACTTATGTCGGATTTATTCCATTAGTTGCAATTATACCTCCTAGTCTCCTATATATACCAAGGACACATTTTCATTTGGAATCATCTTGGAATTGTACATTTATGTGGGCATAAGGAAGTTTCCCCCTCAAAGAGGATTATTATCTGAATTTCTCTCTTTTTCAAGGCATTGAGTACTTATTCTAAGGTTTTACTATGCTATATTGATATTTGGTTCTTAACATATGGTATCAGAGCTCAAGGTCTTGGGGTTTCGTTGCTACATCTGAGACACCTTGGCATTTTCGCTATAATTTTTTTTCTACAACGTTTCAAAAGGAACGGATTGGATCATATTTAGTAGACAGATCAAGGTACAATGGGTTAAAATTTTAGCTCATGAAGCCTTATAATTTCAGAGATACAACCTATGTAAAATATGGTTCTTGAATCATCCTGAACTAAGTCATTGCGGAATTTTCGCTATAAATTTTTTTCTGTAACGTTTCAGACCCTGAAATCCAGAGGATATTCACATAAATTAGTAAGATATATGTGGTAAAAATTTTAGCTTCTGGGTCGTCTTACATTTTTAGACACACCCTGTGGAAGATAGGGTATCTGACTAGTCCTATTGACTAGTCTCAAGAAGGTGTTCCAGGTAAAAAAATCATAACTTCTTCCTAGAGTATCCAAATTGAGTGAGACTAATTGCATTTGATAATGGACAATCTTTAGTATTTCTGGTACAATTTTCAGAATTGTATATCAATTATTTTGTGTGGGGCATGCTATACAAGTGACATCTCTCGAGAAGGAAAAAAATCAGCAAGTTGTGTGGAAGTTACCGTAAATTCCACTTGGCACATCCAATTTTGATCAGACCTGTGGAATTGTAGAGAAGAAATATCAGAGAACTACAAAAAATAAATTTTCATACCCAAAATGGTCGAAACCTTGGAGATACAGCAGAAGAAATGTTGTCTAGCAGAACCACCTCAAAATCAAGGTTCAAAAGTGATACTTGGCCAACATTCCACCCAAAAAGGAAACTTATACACCAAACAAGCCTCTAGATAACCCTACATGGACTCTTGATGAAGGTGAAGAAATGTGTAGGGACATAAATGATTTACAAAAGAATACAGTAACAAAAGATGAACTACAAGAGATGATGGAGGGTTTAAAAGGGGAGATCATGGAAGGATTGAAAATTTTCATAATAGAGAGGACAC
>ML785113.1:126765-158563 GCA_009831015.1 Picea engelmannii | reverse complement strand
ATAATAGAAGCAAGGGATGAATGGAAGAATGACGAAAAAGTGTGGAATCTCATTCAAAGGTTGCAGTAGGATTCCAGTGCATCAGATACATTTACATGGAAAAATGATTCACTATGGTACAAAGATCGCTTATATTTATGTAATAACTCCCAACTCAAACAAAATGTATTATTGGAATTGCACACCTCTCTAGTAGGAGGGCACTCGAGATTTTTGAAAAACTACCATAGAGTCAAGAAGCATTTTTTTGGGGATGGCCTTAAAACTGATGTTCAAAGGTTTATGGTAGAATGTTTGGTTTGCCAACAAAATAAGGTGGAAACAATTAAGACCCTAGGTCTTTTACAACCATTATCCATCCCAATTCAGTGTTGGGAGGAGGTTTCCATGGATTTCATCACAGGGTTACCGAAGTCTAAAGGAAAGAGTGTCATCATGGTGATTGTTGATAGACTGACCAAGTACACACAATTTTGTGCACTCTCTCATCCCTTCAAAGCTAGTATAGTTTCCACTGCATTCATGGAGACAATTCAAAAGCTACATGGTAGCCCAAAGATTAATGTAAGTGACAGAGATCCCATCTTCACTGGACATTTTTGGACATAATTATTTTCTTGTTTGGGTACTCAATTGGATCATAGCACATCCTATCATCCTCAATATGATGGACAAACCGAGATAGTGAACAAATGTCTGGAAGGATACTTTCGTTGCTTTGGCTCTGATAAACAAACACAATGGTTCAAATGGTTACCCTTGGCAGAATGGTGGTATAACACTTCCTTTCATATTGCAACAAAAATGACACCATTTATGGAACTCTATGAATACCACCCTCCTTCCATCACTTCTTCTCTAAAATAAAAATCTAAGGTTCAAGCAGGGGAAGATCACATCGAGCATCAACAACAAGTTCTCCAAATCTTAAAGGACAACCTGACCATGGCACATAATCACATGAAACAACAAACATATCAACATCGTAGTGAAAGAAGTTTTGAAGTAGGGGATTAGGTGTTTTTAAGACTACAACCATACAAACATATGTCCCTCAAGCAATCCAAAAAGGATAATAAATTATCACCAAAGTACTATGGCCCTTATAAGGTGTTGCAAAAGATTGGTACTATGGCATACAAATTGGAGTTGCCTGCATCTTCATGAGTACACCTAGTTTTCCATGTTTCATGCTTAAAGAAGGTTATAGGCGACAAGATCCCAGTTCAAACTATATTGCCAGAAATTGACGAGGAAGGAAAAATCATATTGGATCCTGAAACCATCACTAAAACAAGAGTTCACTAGCTGAAGAATAGATCCATTTCAGAGTATCTCATTAAATGGAGGAAACTATCGATTGAAGATTCCACTTGGAAGATGAGTCTTTTATACAGAAGCATCCATAGTTACTCAAGCGTTGTGAACAACACTTGTCTCAAGGGGAGGGGCATGTTAAGCCCTAATATTGGCTCATTACCCCTTAATTGGGGCATATTACATTAGTAATGTTATTTTATTTATGTCGTCTTTATTCCATTAGTTGCAATTATACCTCCTAGTCTCCTATATATACCAAGGAGACATTTTGATTTGGAATTATCTTCTAATTGTACATTTATGTGGGCATGAGGAGGTTTCCCCCTCGAAGAGGCTTGTTATCTGAATTTCTCTCTTTTTCAAGGCGTTGAGTGCTTATTCTGAGGTTTTTCTATGCTATATTGATATTTGGTTCTTAATATCGACACATTTTCATTCTTGTTCCTTTAACAAAGATCACATTCTTCTACATATTTTCGAATATATGCCATCATCCCTTTCCAAAAAAATGATCTTCATGCATTATAATATGTTTTGAAAAATCCTACATGACCTGCAGCTGGGTAATCATGATATTCTTGAAGAACCTTGGCTTTAAATCTTGAGTTGGTATTTAAGTATATTCTCCCTTTATACCATAAGATGTCGTTTTTTCATTCGAACTTAGGCTATTGATTTAAATTGTTGATTATAGAGAAAGTCTCTGGGTTCTTTGCATACTTAGTTCAATTTCATCCAACCAGTTTGGAATGGCTATTGATATTTCAAAAACTTGTGTTTCTTCATCTTTTCGTGATAGGGCATCAGCCGCGATGTTGTATTTTCCTATTTTATGTAGAATTTCCATATAAAATGTGGCAATTTTTTCTATCCACTTTTGTTGTTCGGTTGACAATGTTTTTTGTTGTAACAAGTAGTGGAGACTGTTATGATCTGTGTGCATCAAGAACTTACTTCCCAATAGATATTGACGCCATTTTGTTAATGCATGCATGATGGCAAGAATTTACTTGTTGTAAGTAGATTGTAAGCATTTTGTTTGATTTAATTTCTTGCTCTCAAAAGCTATTGGGTTCCCATCTTGCATCAATATTGCTCCAATTCCAAAACTTGACGCGTCACATTCGATGATGAAAGGTTTGGAGAAGTCAGGTGTTGCTGATACCGAGGTTGTGGACATAATGTTTTTTAAGTTTTCAAAATATTTGTGTGCTTCCAAATTCCATTGGAAGGAGTTTTTCTTAAGGAGATTTGTTAGAGGGGCGGTTAAATGAGCATAATTCTTGACGAATATTCGATAGTATCCTGCCAATCCTAGGAATCCTCTTAACTTGGATATGTTTTTGGGTTTAGGCCATTCTTTGATTGCCCTGATTGTCTTGGGGTCTACCTTGACTCCTTTTTTGGATATGATGTGACCAAGGTACTCTACTTCCTCCTTGCCAAATGTACATTTTGACATTTTGGCACATAATTGATTTTCTTCCAAAAGAGATAACACTTGACCCAAATGTTTCATATGCTCCTCCCATGTTTTACTATACACTAAGATATCATTGAAGAAAACTAAGACATGTTTCTGTAAGTATGGGTGAAATAATTCATTCATTGTCTCTTGGAAAGTGGTGGCGGCATTAGTTAGCCCAAAGGCAATCACCTTGAATTCGTAGTGTCCTTTGTGTGTCTGGAAGGCAATCTTGGATACATCTTCTAGTCTAACTCTAATCTGATAGTAACCAGATATTAAATCAAATTTTGAAAAATATCTTGCTCCGTGAAGTTCATCCAACATTTCATCAATAAACGGGATGGGGAATTTATTTTTAATTGTTATTTTGTTTATCCCTCGGTAATATATGCATAATCTGAAAGATCCATCTTTCTTTCGAACTAACACTAATGGAGTTGCATATGGACTTCTACTTTTCGTGATGACACCAAATTTTAATAGGACTTGGACTAATCTTTCTATTTTTGTTTTGTGGTGATGAGGGTATCTGTATGGTCTAACCTTGACTGGGCTTGATCCTAGTTTAACTTCAATTATATGTTCAATTCTTCTTTGAGGTGGTAACTCCATGGGAAGGTCCTGAAATACCTTCTTATGTTTTTGAATTAGATCTTGGACGTCTGATGTTTTGGATTCATCCTATTTCGATTCTTGTATTTCTATGTTGTGGCATTGGATGAAGTATGTGGTTGCTCCTTTTCAGATCATTTTTTCCATTTGTTGTGACAACACAACCTGTGTTTGTGGAGGTTGAAAACCATCTAATTATAACTTTTCCATTGCCATTTGAATTGGATGAAGTGTTTCTGGTGATTGACTGAGTATGTGCCGAAGGTTTGTAACCATTAAACTCCTAAAACCACATCTGCTCCTCCCAGAGGGACAATGTAGAGATATAATTCCAAATTGAAATCTTGGATTTGGAGTTTCACCTTATGGTATTTCCTGACATTTCCAATTTTTGTTTTCCATTCGCAACCATTACTTTCATGTTTGGGAATGCATATACAAATAATTTGAGTTTCCTTGCAATCTTGATATCGAGGAAATTGTGGGTATTTCCAGTGTCTATTAGTACAGTTCCATTATCATTTTTGATATGTCCTTTTAATTTAAGAGTTTGTGGTTGGGTAATGCCTATGATGTTTGTGAGTGATATTCTTGGTGAGTTGTCTTCTATGAGGTCCGAGGTGTCATTTTGGAAATTTTCCATTCCTTCATTTATTGATTCTCCTGAGTCTGATTCGTCGTCTTTTTCTGCTTCACAAGTGTACAATTTTTTTGAGTTATCTTCGATCTGACACCTATGTCTTGGGTCCCATTTCTCTCCACATCGTTTAAATTTTCCTTCTTTTATCCTTTGGGAGTCTAAACTTCTTCTTCTATCTTCACGTAGATTGGGTGGAATGTATATGTCATTTCCTGTGGTCTGAGGTACACTCCTTCTTGAGTAAACCTTGTTGAATCTTGATTGGCCCTCTAGTTTTTCTTTTGCGGCTTTTGCCTTGCATAATCCTATTTCTACCATAGTAACCTCATGTAATCTTAACTCGTCTTGGATATGTGGTTTGAGACCACCTATGTAATATTGGAGTAATTAATCATCAGATAGTCCAAATACATATATATTGTAGTTTGGTGAGTTTTGAAAACATTTATTTTTCCGAGATGCCCTGGAATCTTTGAAAAAATAATTTTTGAAAGAATTCCAATTATATGAATGAATTCTTCATTTCCACCATAGATACCAATTGTATGCAGTGCCTTCGAGGTACTTGGATGCGTATTTGACCTTTTCTTCATCGGTTGTAATATTATGTATATGAAAATATTCTTCAGTTTTGTTAAACCAATCCACGCATCGATTATTGCCTCCATTGTATTTTGATAGTTCAATTTTGGCTTTGGGAGGATAAATTATTAAGGGTTGATGTTGTGATATAGGTTGGGAATTTGAATTGTAGGGAGGTGGCAGTGGCGATGGTGGTGTAGGTGATGTGTTAGATGTGATTGAGTCACTTTGTTGTGGTTGGGTGGCTTGTTGGTGCCCTTGGCATTTTATTAATTTTAAAATCTCATTAAGCTTTTCTTCCTGGTGTTGTGTCATCACAACCACACTTTGTTGAAAATCGTCATTTATTTATCATTTAAAGTTTCCCAAAACTCATTGTAGTTTAACCCCGAGTTCTTGAGAAATATCATCTTTAAGATCTTGTTTTAGATTATCCATGCCTTTTTGTAATTCGATTCCGACTTCCAATGAAATTTTTTCTTTAAGATTATGGGTCAAATATTGTTTGAGTGCCTCGTTGTTGATCCTTATTTCTTCTAGTAACTCATCGTGAGTTTTTTGTATTGACTTTTCGAGTGATTTTCTAATGCTTTTACACTCTTTGCCTATTTTTTCCAATTGATTTTTTAATTCCGACATTCTTCTGGTGTTTGGGGGTGAGTATTTTTCTATAATTTTGATCTTGCTTGGATTATCCCTTTTAAATTATTTGAATTAAATAATTGTAATTTAATGAAAAATAATTATAAATATATATAATTATATTATATTATATAATTAATGGTGTAATGGGGGGTACAACTATTTAGAGTATGGGAGTGCATGGAAGGATGTGTGCAAGCTGTGAAGAATGGGGAGGGGGTGGAGGGTGCGGGGGAGGGGAGAGGGGGTGGGAACAGGTCGCAAGTGGGGAGAGGACGAACGTGGACCGTGGAGAATGGGGAGGGTGTAGGGTGATGGGTAGGGGGGTGGGAACATGTCGCTAGGAGTGGGGAGAGGTCGCTAGGAGTGGGGAGAGGTCGCGGGGGAGTGGGGGAGATTTTATGGGAGGGAGTGGGGGAGAGTTTACGGGAGGGAGTGGGGGAGAGTTTACGGGAGGGAGTGGGGAAGAGGGGGAGAGTTTACGAGAGGGTGGGGAGAGTTGTGGTTCAGATTGTGGGGTTAGTTATGAGATGGTGGGAAGGGCTACGGTGAGGTAGAAGGTGTGGGGAGTGTGGGGGAAATAGGGGGGTTGCGGCTGATGGGAAAAACATGGGGGGTGTGGGAAATGACTGTTATACAGAGGAGCGACCAACTCTGATACCAATGGAGCGTAAAACTTGGAGAGATACGATTATGAATAAGATAATGATTAAAATATATATAATGAAAAATGTTTTTACAATGGTTGAATATTACAATGACAGGAGGCCATTATATAATGGCCCCTATGACTTTTATGGAGAGTCATGACCTTTGGTCATGACTTTTAGTTTATTGTTTAAATTATAATTTATAATTTATTCTGTATTTATTATCTTATTTATTATTATTTTATATATAACACCCAATTCGTCGAACACACCCAAGTGAGTCACCTTGATGCAACCCAAAACTACTCCTTTTCGTGATCACCCTTCGCAACCACCCTCTGCATTCACTTTTGTGATCACTTCTCCGGTTATCTTTGTGACAAGTCATGCGACAAATGGATTGCGTTCATTTTCCTCGCCCGAGTTCTCATTTCACCCAACAAACTATACGCTTGGTCTCTCAAGGTGTGAAAAATAGGTCCGACATTGACTTCCGTCATGAATCAAACGAACAAATTATGCCTCTTCGATCAATTTTGCGACAAGTTTTGTGATGAACGTTGTGATGAGTTTTGCAGTCACCAACCATGTTCAAGTGCTTCGTTTCACCACAAACTATTCTCTTGTTTTTCACAAGGTGTGCGCCCAACTCAACCTTCCCATCACACCATCAACCAAACCTTTATCGTAAGTTTTATGCAAAGTATGTGATGAACAAGTTCATTGCACCAAACCATTCATCAAGTTTGTGAATGTTCCCACTGAACCGCCTTCACAAAAAACTTCCTTCAAATTTTGATCCGATACCATCTATTTTCGAGATAGTGTTGAAGATCTCACCAACCCTTCTCCAATATGCAACAAATCCACTTCGATACCATCTCTCACGTCCCCACAAGGTTCCTTGCAATAGTGCACCTCTTGAGGGTGTGCCAAACTACAACGTTTCTCACTTGGTTGCTTGGAAACACCAAGGATACTTTGTCTAGACTATGCCTCTTCACCTAGAGCATACCCATACTCTTTTTTAGACTATTGATGAGTCACACTCCTACTCTAGTGTAACTCTGATATACTTAGACATTTTTTAACAACTTTAACACTTAGTCATTTTTAAGCATATATCCATGAACATGAGAAGCTAAGAGAACAACAACAAAACAAACAAGAGAAATAAAGATATAGTGTGGGTGGCACAAACTGTGCCTAACACCTGGCTAAGTCTTTGTTATTGTAGAACAATTACAACATGAGCACTATTGTCTTAGTTTACAACTTGCCAAAGTCAAACGAATCACCTCACCTCACCAATACACTCATGAAAAAATCCGTCACACCAATACTCTCAGTCATAACCATCTCTACAACCACCTACGGTGCACCTCAAATGTGCCCTCAACCATAGACTTGTTGTCTCTTTATTTTCATAGGCTTCATAGATTTCGATTATGCCTCACACATGCTTCCAATAGACCTGCATTTCCATACTTCCCCAAAATTGGCCCAAAAGAAGCTCGTCCAACTCTATCTATTGAATCCTCCTCAAGGAAACATAAGTTCTCCCAAGTGGAGCGTCTTGGCTCCTTGAGGGAGCTCACCCCTCTTCGTCTTCCTCAGAACTACATAGCTCTTCTTCCTCTCCTTGTCTTCCAAGTTTCCTTCTTGGTTGTGTGCCCCTATGCCTTTATAGATTCCCATTCATCACATCTCTTTTCCCATGGGTGATTCGACCCATCGGTTCACCAAGGTGTGCCCCTTCACAAGGTTGGGTCGACTCCTCATATGGGCGCATTTAGGCGGCTTGCCTAGTTTACCCACCAAACACTTTATTTTTTCATCTAGTTGACCCACCAATCCATCTAACTAACTAGTCAGCTTGGGTCTATGCGCCCCTTGGGTGAGTCGGTTCGACTTGCGGAAGTGAGCCCCCATGCCTTAACCAATTTTCCTTCATTGGTGGAGCTCCCAAGTATTTCCCTCAACCCTTCATCAATCCATCTGTCATTTGACTTGTGTCACAAGGTATCTCGGGTGGATTTTCCCCTTGGCACGTCGTGTGCCCAAGGAACCCCAACTCTCCCCTATATGAAGACTTTGGTCTTCTCATTCACACTGAGCATCCTTCCTGCTCGATTTCCTCCATTTCTATTAGTGGTGGAAGTGCGCGTGCCCAGGCTCGGCGCCACAAGCCTTACACTAAGCATATTTTCTTCTTCTAGAATGACACTTTTAATTTCATGGAATAACAAACAAGAAATGCTTCCTACGATAGAAAATTGGACTCGCTTTAATAATTCACTAAAAATAAGTTGAGAAACGAGAGGTTAAAAACTATGATTGATCAAGCATTGAAGGGAATTTATTCGGTTAAATCCCTCTCACAATTTCTTGATATCATTTCCCTTTGCATTTAGGTATAATCTAATTTTTTAAATTAAAACATAAATTATAATCAAAAGTCGGGAATATTAATTTGTATTTGTTATTTACATGAGGAACTAAATAGTATAGGCACAATAAACATAAGTTTTAACAATTTGTTGTTTGGCCTGGTAGCCTGAGCTAGAATTCCATCCTCCAATTTGTAAAATTGTATAAGCATTGGTTCATATGATGCATTGGGCTAGCCTCAAAAAAAGAAATAAGAGAATTAAAGCAAATGAAACCACAAACCATGGTTCTTTTGATTATTAGATGCATTGATATTATTTTTCTTGTACTCTAGAAGGAAATATTTTAATTCTAAAAATCTCCCAAGGTCTTTCTTGGAATTTCCACGATAGTTTTAATCACATGCATTGGGAATCAAACTGCTCATGTGAGAATCAAAACTCATAATCAATTTACTATCATTCTACCTCAAAATAGAGCAAACATGTGAATGGTTTTCACTTAAAATTAATTTCTATTTGGGCTGTGATTTCCCATTGGTGAAGTGCTCTGCCCTATATACACATTTCACTTACAAAAAATGCCCATTGATATTGTTATTTTCCAAGGTTATACGTGTAGTGATTTTTTACCCCAATTCCACCAACAAAATTGGTTCTACGAGTATAATTGTTTTCACATATGCAAAAATCATCGCAATGGTTTGACATTAGAATTAAAGGTAGCAAATAAGACATTTCTCAAAAAAAAAATTCAATCATTACAGTCACAAACTCCACAACAACCTGATAAGAATTCAAATGCACAAAGGAGATTCTACCAACAATTTGCAGACAATGAGCTTAGAAACATATAGGTAAACTAAATACAATTACTCATAAGCAAAACACATTTATTTTTAAATAGAACAAAATATTTCTAGAGCATAGATACAATACTTATCTTATCAACAATTTGAACCAAGCAACTAACTTAGTGTGAGAAATTTTCTACCCAATCATAGGCATTTCTCTATGGAAGCCACCCCCTCGTCGGGCTATGAGACCGCTAACGTGAAAGAAAATGGTTTCAAGACTTTTAGGTCACTCCATCCCAAATGCTTCTAAGATCAACCAAGAAACTCACTGTAGAGTTTTGATACTAATCTTCCAATCAACTTAGTTATGAAAACCCCCAACTACCCCATACAACATAAGAAGATACCCCCTTCTCTGCTCCATAGCATCTCAAGAATCCTCTTGTTCTTAGTATAGAAGGAACCCAATCCACTATATTATTATAGATTAAATTCCAATAGAGTTTTGTTCTTTAGCACTTAATGAACAACCATTATACAAGGTTATAAGGATGATTTACTACTCATCCCGGTCTCTCGTTGCACTACAATTTGCTTTCCCTATCTATGGTTTTCCACCATTTCTTCTATATTTCTTCTCAAGGATTTACTCATTTTCTTCCATGGTGATCGAATGGTAATCTTCTTTTTTTTCCATAGCTTCCGATAATGGTTCTTATTTTGTCTCCCCCTAGTTATGCCACTCCCTCTACTACCCCATACAACATAAGAAGATACCCCCTTCTCTACTCTACAATACCTTAGGAATCGTCTTCTTTTTAGTGTGGAAGGAGCCTTATCCATTATCTACAGTCAGATTAAATTCCAATATAATTTTTCTCTTTAGCACTTAATGAACAACCATTCTACACAGTTATAAGGATGATTTACTACTCATCCCAGTTTCTTGCTACACTATAATATGAATTCTTTATCTATGGGTTTCTGCCATTTCTTCTAGAGTTCATCTGAAGTATTTACTTATTTTCTTCGTTGGAGATTGAATGGTAATGTTTTTTTTTTTCCATAGCTTCCAATAATGGTTCTTTTGTGTCTCCCCCCAACGTTCCAAAAACCAATGATGATGATAAAGAGAGAGATCCATTCAAATTTTTATTTTGCATGTACACATGAAAATAGGAGGTAGTTGGATTTCCCAATAAGATGGAGTCTTTCCACTCCTCCCTTTCATCCCACTCTCATGTCTTCATTAAAATGAAAGTTAATGTTTTAACTAACCAATGGCAACATTAGAACAAAGGAAGTTGGAATAAGGAACATGGTAAATAGCCTCGAGGGTTAGCTCAAGCGGTCATGAGCTAGACATGAGATATCCCTCCCAAAGTTAGGGAGGCTTGACTCTCTCGATTCCTTCAGGATTAGGTTATGTAATTAGGGATAACAATTTACCTAAATTACCATTCCTGGATCATGGGGAAGTATTCATAGGGTTTTTCACAAGGTGTTTTTCTTGGAAAGAAAAAACGCACACGGTAAATAAGAAAAAAGAAAGGTTAGGAGACACGGGTAGCTCAAATTATAGTTATTCCTCTCAGACCCCCTTACCTCTTCCACTCTAGTGGATTCATAGCCCCTTAGGTGTTCTTTCTTTGTGAACCTTGGACCTTCATATATTATGTTTCAACATGACAAGCCTACCACACAATCCTTATAGATACATTTATGTATATGCCTTGTCATTCACAAGTCAAGCCTTGGCCTTGAGCTTCGCACTAGGAATTCATACTAGCATACTTACATCTTTTACATATGGGTCATTTACATAACTTGATTCCCATCATTACAACATTTATTTACACTTCATAATTGGAGACGCAATTTTCCACCATGTAACGTCAAGGACCAATTCTATCCATAAGCCCTCTTGTTTTCATTGGATTTGTCATTAGAACACAAAATTCTAGGTTCAAAGAATCGAGTAGAAGCCTCCATAGTTACATGGAAAAAAAATACCCACAATAATGACAACAAACCATCCTTACAATCTTGGGGATCCACAATCAATAATGAGAGACGAGAGATTATTGGAAAAACAACTGAGACTCCTCCATCTACTCATCCAGAGATATCATGGCCTTATGTAACAAGGTGCTCACCTCACCAATTTTCTTATTTGTAATATAATACTTTGCATTTGTGATAATATATAATATTCATGAATTCTTTATTCGTATTCATATTACTAGTTACTTACCACAAATATGGACTTGTGTCACAAGATGCTCACCTAAGTAGTTTTGTAAAGCAATAAAATCCTCTACCTTGGTTAAAGTGTTATCTAAAAATTCGGATGCAATCATTGATTATCAAATGACTAACACCATAATAAGTTGAGTATAGATAATAAAATCATTTACCTTACCTAGAGCATTATCTAAAAATCTGGATGTACCCAACAATACCTCGTTGGTTGCCAAGTGACTAACACTATAATAAATTATGTAGAGATACAATCCCATTGCATCTTTTTTTCAAATATCAAATTTGTTTGTTTACAATAGCCATTTTGTAAATATGTTACAAGTTTTTTTTGCTCGTCCACAACAGAAAGTAAGAAGACATTTCTATCAAGACATTGGTTCAATGCAATCTGAAAACCTTATTTTAACTTATTTAAGATATCATGTACTCTTGTACCACCTAAATTCATAAATTATATAATTTCCAAATTTGATTTGTTAAATTATTTAACTTTTAGATACTTACATAAACGAGCTTTGTCCACTTTCCCTATTATTTTCTTGAAATCCATGTCCTTTGAGTAAACTTATAAATTAAATTATTGAAGACTAATAATAAAACAAAGCTCACGTCCACTCACACATCTTGCATCATGACCTTGATTGACTTGTGGTTGATCCCATGCTTGTTCTCCATGGGTAGGTAGACAAAACGGCGAGAAAACTTTGACGAGTTATTATTCAAATAGAACTTTCTATTATTTTTTATTAGCATAACTTTTTAATTTTTAATATAGCCTTTTAAATTTCGTACATAAAATAGGTGAGTTGTGTCGTGTTGGTGGCCATTTTACATTTCGTAACCTAACAACTTTTTTTAATACCATTTTCCACTTCTTAACCTAACAACTTCTTTTATATTTATATAGTGCGTGCGTTACAAAAGCCAAAAAAATCATGCGGTGGTTGGTGTTTTTCTTACCAAGTTTTCTCGAGAGGCCAAAAATAACATTGTGACAATGATTATTCTACGTTGGTGAGTAGGTACAACACAACATTTTAAACCTCATTATGGATTTAATATTTTATTCCTCTTTTTAAATTAAAAGGGAAAAAGGGATGAAGATAAAAGTCTGGAAGTGGGTCTAGAGTATGGTTTAAAATTGTTTTTGTTTTTGTTTGGTTAAGAGCTCGTCTTCCTCGTAAAGAAATGCGTTAACGGCCCAAAGCCCAACCAGAGGCATTTGGTAGACGAACCACCAATGGTGGGTTATTTCAGGTGACGTGGTTTTCCTTGAATAACAGTGATCAGGTGGCGTGGTTTTCCTTGAATAATGGTGATGAGTCAGCGTGCATGGTTTTCCTTGAAGGTGGCGTGGTTTCCCTTGAATAATGGTGATGAGTCAGCCTGCATTCCTTGAATAATGGTGATGAGTCAACTGCATGGTTTTCCTTGAATAATGGTGATGAGTCAACCTGCATTCCTTGAATAATGGTGATGAGTCAGCCTGCATTCGCGGATAGCAACCAATGATGGCCTTACACTAACACTTTTTTTTTTGTTTGCTTGGCTAAGAGCTCGTCTTCCTCGTAAGGAAATGGGTTAACAGCCCAAGACCCAACCAAAGGCATTTGGCAAGAGTGCCCAACCCTTTACGGACCACCAATGACGGGTTATTTCAGGTGGCGTGGTTTTCCTTGAATAAAAGTGATCAGGTGGCGTGGTTTTCCTTAATAATGGTGATGAGTTAGCCTGCATGGTTTTCCTTGAAGGTGGCGTGGTTTTCCTTGAATAATGGTGATGAGTCAGCGTGCATTCCTTGAATAATGGTGATGAATCAACCTGCATGGTTTTCCTTGAAGGTGGTGTGGTTTTCCTTGAATAATGGTGATGAGTTAGCTTGCATTCCTTGAATAATGGTGATGAGTCAGCCTGCATTCGCGGATAGCAACCAATGATGGTCTTACACTAACACTTTCTTTTTTCGGTTTTGCTTGGCTAAGATCTCGTCTTCCTATGGGTTAACAACCCAAGACCCAACCAAAGGCATTTGGTAGGAGTCAAAGCCTGTCCCTTTACGGACCACCAATAGCGGGTTATTTCAGGTGGCGTGGTTTTCCTTGAATAATGGTGATGAGTCAGCCTGCATGGTTTTCCTTGAAGGTGGTGTGGTTTTCCTTGAATAATGGTGATGAGTCAGCCTGCATTCCTTGAATAATGGTGATGAGTCAACCTGCATGGTTTTCCTTGAATAATGGTGATGAGTCAGCCTACATTCCTTGAATAATGGTGATGAGTCAGGTTGCATTCGTAGATAACAACCAATGATGACCTTAGACTAACCAATGATGACCTTAGACTAACACTTTTTTTTTCCGGTTTCGCATGGCTAAGAGCTCGTCTTCTTCGTAAGGATTCTTCGTAAGGAAATGGCTTAACGTCCCATGACCCAACCAAAAGCATTTTGCAGGAGTGAAAGCCTACGGACCACCGAGGGTTATTTCAGGTGGCATGGTTTTCCTTGAATAACAGTGATCAGGTGGCGTGGTTTTCCTTGAATAATGGTGATGAGTTAGCCTGCATGGTTTTCCTTGAAAGTGGCACAGTCCTTGCATGGTTTTCCTTGAAAGTGGCACAGTTTTCCTTGCATGGTTTTCCTTGAAAGTGGCACAGTTTTCCTTGAACGTTCCTTGAATAATGGTGATGAGTCAACCTACATGGTTGTGGTTTTCCTTGAATAATGGTGATGAGTCAAACCTGCATTTGACTAAGGAATGCTTGAAAAACTTACTAAACTCCCCTCCACACACATAGTTTCGATCGAGAAATATGAAGGTGAAGGTGGGGATGGGGGGATTAATAGATAAAATATGAGGGAGGGTCAAGGTGGGGATGAGGGTGGGGGAATAATATAGAAAACATCCCCACCCTATTGCAATTTAGTTAATGTGATATAAGTTTCTGTGTTATAAATCATACTCAATATTGAACATTTCAAAACTCCACACAATTTCAATCCAAAAATATCTCTAGAAAAGCATAACATTGCATAGATATGGATAACATTTCAAAACTCCACACAATTTCACTCCAGAAATATCTCTAGAAAAGCGTAACATTGCATTGATATGGAATAAATACAACCAACCATGCCGATTCCTGAGTTTAAAATAAGCATACAAACACTAAAGATCATATATTATCATTAATACACAGGAATTAGCATACAAAAAAGTTCATATTATCATTAATACAGTACACGCCATATACAACTAATGGCACTTTAATTAAAAAGTCGAGAACACCGGATTACAGGCTCTTACTATCCAGAAGGTCCGTATGCATTTCAGTTTAAATATTACAGCTTAGCCATGGTGATTAGCAGTGATGGGTTACGTCAATTCCTGAGCACTAATTTCCGTTAGCTGCAAAGCTCGGAGAACTACCCATCTGTGTCGCTCTCTCAGTGCACAAACTACGGGTTGCCACAGATACAGTAAGGATGTAATTTGATTATGTTGCGCCTACATGAATCTTTTGCGGTGGACTCTCAGAGATGAATTAAGAAGCAATCCATCCATCTTCCCGCTTCTTTAAACGAGCCCGGAATGAGAGAAATCGCCAACATTCTGTTCACAATATCTGCTCTCGCAGTACCCGCCATAGTTTACTCGCAGCCCTATGTTACAGGCGAGTGAATTAGGGTTTGAATCCACGGTTCTGACGACGCTCGAAACTCTGCTTGCGGCCGGGGTCGAATGAGATGGCAAGCTGATACACAAATCGAGATTCAGGTCGGGATGTTCTTCGTCTTTAGAACCTGCCGGCTCGATAGGTGAGCTTTCAGAGCGGTTATATTGAAAGAAGTCGGCTATCTCCGGCGTTCTAGGGTTCTCGAATGCCGGAATTTCGTAGTCAGGAGCAGGCCGGGAGATGCTGGCATTGTTGCAACCGTTGTAGGGATCGCCGAGGGGACGATGGGTTTGGGGGTCGACTCCCTTGCTTAGCATTTTTCTCTTGATATGGGTGTTCCAGTAATTCTTTATTTCGTTGTCCGTGCGCCCGGGCAATCTCCCTGCAATAAGAGACCACCTGCACAGTTTCACAGGCTAATTAATATCATATCAGTTCAATCCACAATTGAAAATTCCGCTTAGATTTAGGATTCAAGAAACCTCTCGGCCCATGACAGATCGGGATTTAATATAAAGATCAGTACTGATTAGTAAGTGAATCGATTTAAGCAATAGAAGCGATGAAATTACATACTTGTTGCCAAGAAGGGAGTGGAGTTTGATAATGAGCTCGTCTTCTTCCTGAGAAAAGTTTCCACGCTTCAGATCGGGACGCAGATAGTTTATCCATCGGAGCCTGCAGCTCTTTCCGCATCTCAGCAGCCCTGGATCAGAAAATTTCAAGAAAAGTTTATATATAATCTCTTGATTTCAGAAGCAGTTATTAATTCCATTGAAGAACAGAGATCGGGCAAGAAACCTGCGGCCTTGGGAAGCGAACGCCAGCCGCCTTCGCCGTGGGCTCGAATGTGAGCGATGAGGCGGTCGTCTTCTTCTTTGGTCCACGCCCCTTTGTTAGTATTAACTTTTTCGCAGCAGGGAGATCTCCCCATCTCGACAGACAGAAGAAAAAAAAAGCTTCGCTGCAAGGACTGGAACCCGTGACCAAGTCTGAATGAAATGAATTGAGGGAGTAATATATGAAACGGCAGTTATGGTATGTACCGGAATTCATTTCATTGGTTTTGACTTGGTTGGTTGGTGAGAATAAATAAATTGGACGGGGTGACAGGTGGTTTGGTCCGCAAAGAGGGGAATGCGTCCGTATGTTAGGTAGGTGATGGGGTAGTTGTTATTATTAAAGCGGGGTCTTTTCAATCTCAAACCCTACTCCATGCCTTCTAGCTTTTCCTTAGGTTTTAATCGTGATCCACGTACCACCACATTCCGAGCATCTAGAAGAATGGCCCTCCAAGTGACCCCTCCATGAAACATGCAAGTTCATGTTTAGAGGAAAAAATTCAATTTAAAATATATTTCAAGGATTAGCTACCTTTCAATCATAGATAAGGTCATGCCCATGCCCAAAAAAGAAACTTGCAATAGTGAATGAACTATTATCAAGATTAACATGTCATGCTTTGGCTTGTTCACAACATCACCAAATGTCTAGAAGCAAATTAAATTTCTACATAGTCTTCAAAGTCCTTCCTTCACACAAAATCAAAGTAAGAACAATGAACCTTCCAAATTTGATAATCTATCCAAACATCTTATCCCATGAGACAATTTTATTTCCAAAATCGATATAAATAACATGTCCGGCCAAATGGAAGGCATTTGAATTCAAGGCTCCAAAACTTAGCAAGATGAAACAAGAGTATGCACACTGTATATAATTGTTGGTAATCTAACTATTATAATTGATGAAAATTTGGGCATACTGCAATTTTCAAATGCACTAAGGATATATAGATTTGTGGAATTAGGCCCAAACATTGGAAGCCATCTAGATCCCTCCATCAACCAAAACTCTCAAGGTTAACCCAAATTTGACCTAGCTCAATTTGACATTGAAATCCAAAATCACGAGCCAACCATGATGTAACATCCCTAGTTTAATCCCCACGGATTATAATGTAATGGTATAAATGTGAATTAGGTTGGTGAGACGATGTGTTGGGGCAAAGAGTTCATATTGATTTAATGTGGCTGGGGGTTGAATTGCATATTATGAGCATTGAAATAATTAATAAAAGTAATAATCGTTGGTTGTGATACAAAAATGATGAAGAACAATGGGGGGCTATGAATCCACAAGAGAGAGGGGTCCAAGGGAATAATTATTCATGGATATTAAGCCAACCCACATTCATGAAATTATTATCATTATGTACAACCTTTTTATTTTGTTGTTGATTGTTCCTTAAGTCAATCATTAAACTCATGTAAGAGGGTGGGTGTGAGTGGTCACATCCCATAGTTATTGGAGAAGCATGGGCTGAAGTACAATCATCCTTGAGAAGAGTGTGAGTCAAGCAAGCAAGCAAGAAGAAGAGGAAATTCGAGTAGAGAAGAGAGAGAGTTTTTACAGGCATATTTTGGGCAACAAGAGGAGAGTGGAGTGCTAGGAAAAACACCATCCATGTTGTCCTTGAAGGAAGACATTGTTAGGTTGTGTCTTATGATGGAAATGAGGCATGTGTGCCTGTAAAACGAGTTTTAATCCTCTAGTATGTTTTCTTGTTGAGGAAGTGACTCAAGAGCTCGATAAAGGCTACTGAGAGAACTCCTTGGGATGTTGAGAGTCCTTGAAGGTCTCCAACTGAGAGCCCCTATCCAACCAAGTGCACTAGAAACCCTAATAAACGAATGGTACAACCCTAGGGATTGTGAACAATGAAGGGGGTACATTCTTTGGGCAGTGCAGGTTGTGGGGAAAAGAGAGAGATGGAGGATTGGAACTATTATGGGAGTAGAACCTGGGTTTTGGGGTTGTTGTATGTGGAGGGTGGACAACCAGTGGGACAAATCTCCTTGTGGACTCATAGCCTCAGCCCGGGGGTGGCTTGTTGTTGAGAGAAGATGAACAACAACACCTATTGTTGGGAGGTTCATCCTTCATATGCAACAAGATGGTTAATTATTAACAGATACATGTTTTTGTTCTATATTTATGTTGTCTAAATCGTTTATATGAATGTTATTGTTTGTTGTTGCTTGAGTAGTTGCATTCATGTATTAATATATGTTGTTAGATGCATTTATAACTATGGTATCAATCAAATGGTCAAATTTGTGTGTGATATGTGGTTGGTTAGCTACAAGAATTTAATTAAGTAGAAAATCTTAATTGTAATATGTATTCCACATGTAATAATGCTCAGTTGGAGGCTAGGTACATTACAAGATGGTATCAAAGCTTCTGGTTCAAACATCGAACTTGTATGGGCCAAGAACCAATTTGAATTTTGACAAATTTGCTATTACAATTTTGTTTGTGACTAATTTGGGGAAAAACAATGAAAAAATAAAGAGAAATCCCCAAATTCATGGTCGATGGTTGGGGGTCGACTGGATTCAACGAAGTGTTTTCAATTGACAATAGAAATCATCGATGACCGATGGGTTGATGGTCGGGCGTCAACCGATTCGACGAGGTGTTTGGGTTTTCCAAGAGAAATGACAGATGGCCGATGGAGGTAAGAGGGTGATGACATGTCATTCCTCATCAACATCCAGGTCTCATGCGACGTCGGCATCCACGTGTCGTGCCACATTAACCAAGTTGACACCTCAGGATGACATGTCATGCCACATCAGAAATTTCCACGCCATCCCAGAAGTGACCGACGACCGATGATTGGGTCGGTTGAATTGGGGAAGTGTTTTTTACAGTCATAAAGGATTGTTGACGACCGATGGTCGAGTCGGTCGGTTTTGCATGGTGTTGCGAATCGATTGTCAAGGGAATGGGCCGACGATTGATGATTTGTTTGGCAGATTGGGAGAAATGTTGTGCGCATTCAAAGGAAAGCGATGATCCTTGATGGCCAATGCAGTGCATAACATCAACTCATATTCCACTCGATTTGAGATCAATGACTCAAATTTAAAAGGTTGTTACAACAAAAAAAACAATGAGCTTTATATAAAAATTTCAGAATTTTTCATATTTTTGAAAGTCATTAACTTGAGGGGTGATTTTGATGCCCTAAACGATATTTGTATCCAATCAAAATCCACGAGAATAGAATGTACCAAGGTACACTGTGTTTTTCCAGCTCAAATCAAAGAGCTCTAGGAGAGCTTTCCAACGAGTTAATTTGTTCGCAAAATAGAGCTCGTATGAGAAAGTTACAACCAAAACAGTAAGGGTATAATTTTGGCACCACATTACTTCTAGAGGACATAAATCCTTGCTCAGAGCTCTATTTGGGGTACAAGAGCAGTCTATGGAAGCTTATGAACCAAGAAAACAACCATCGATCTAGATTTAGGATCTAGGTATGTAAAAATGTGTAGGTAGAGAAAGAAGACATTTGTAGCATACATGGATAAATTGGGTAAAACAACCTAAACTTCTTTGAAAAATAACTTTTAGCTCGAAGCTTAGAATTGAGAAAATGAATAGTCAATGGAAAGTTCTTGAGGAGTAAAAAAAACATGTCAACTCATAAATATTATTTGGACACTTAAATGTTTCCAGAAATTAATAAAGAGATTTATGTAGCAGTAAATGAGTGGAGAATTGCAACATGTGGATGTTGTAGCTTTTTGCTCAGAACTCAGATTGAGGTATGAGTACAGTGATTCGAGAGATGGTTCAGAGAGGAATGCATATAAGGAATCAAATTTTTTATTTGATGCATTGTGTTCTTCATAAATTGGGATAAAGAATGACATGTAGCATTAATTGACAAAATTTCTATACTATGCATAATTCTAACAAAAATGGTTGCTTGCACGTGGTGCAAAATTAGAGGTATAATAAGATAAATTCAAGCCTAGGATTGAATATCATAATAATGTAAATATGTAAGAGCTTGTAGAAGTTGGTTTAGGCAATAAATAGCTATAGGGAAACTAATGGAAAATGGAATTGGATTCCAAGAACCATGCAATTACTCAATGTGAAGATTTTTCTAGATAGTGTCAAAGTTTGGAGAAACCTTCCCAGACGATAGAGGTGAGTGTCAAAGGTGATTGTTGTGTAAGGAAGAGTGTAGATGACCAGGATATACCTATGCATAATCCTAAAGGCACACTTGAAGTGCAATATTTTGACAAATAAAGAGAGTCTGAGCTTACTAACGGGGCATTGTTATAAGAAGAAGAGCACTCTGCAGAGAGTGTTGTGTGAAAGAGAATTCTAGAAAGATGATAAGATTCCACAATTGATCATTGTGTGGATCTGTTCTAGATTAATTCAAGGGTCCATCTGATAGGGAAATAGGTTAATCTTGTACAGTTGGTTGAAGCATCAAAGAGATGCAAAGGAAAGTGCAGGACTGTAGAGCAGGTGATGCAAGGTGACCAAGGTATAAGGAAGAACAAAGGAATATTAGTATTCAACTTCTATAGAGCCCGAATGTTTACAAGTTAAATTTAATAGAGCTTCTCACATAAAGCATGAAGCCAATAAGTGAGAAATGTCATTGCATGCAGAAGGAGTTAAGAAGAACTCCATAACCTTGAAGGTATAAATATAGTGAAGGCCAAAAAACTTGTTGCAAGAGAAGGATAAAGGATATCATGAGATGAGGTGTGACTCATGGTTGGATAAGTCATCTCTATGTGAAAGCATGGGGATGTAGGAAGAAGGAATTGTTAGATATGATCTAACAACTTTTGTGTACAAGTAACCAAGACAATAAATTTGTTTCTATTATCAGAGTGTGCAACAAAAGCATGGTATAGGTGAGAATGGAGGAGTGTAGCATTCCAATTGGAGCAGAGTGGTCTTGAATGGCCATGTAGTGCTTCATAATGAATCCCTCGATGAAGTGAAGAGAGATATCTAAAATTGGGAAAAGCCATGGATGGAAAGGAGTATTAGAAAGCGAACATAACAAAAAAAAATTGAGAATGTTGAAATATTGATCAATGATAATGGTATTTCAAGACCGGTTTGGTTGAAGAAATGGGGAGTGGATAATTAGATTGCAGTGCCAATATAAAGTTGGAATAGTGCATGTTACAACAATGTGAATATTGAGAATTAGCCAAAATATGTTGGGAAAATATTATTTGCATAAAAGAAGTAGTTGTGAGATGGAAACACTAGTGGATCTAGTATTTGGAGATGTGGAATGGCCAAGTGGGGACTTGGCTAGAAGGTATAAAATAGGGGCTAGTGGTGCGCGGTTGAACAAAATAACAATGCACAAGGTAATATGGTTCTACATAAATTCAAGGCCAACCATCTACAACAACAAAACTAAATAATTAATTAAATATGAAATAGATATGCATTGGAGTGCATGATAGAATTGATGCATGATACGCACAATAAAGATAGATTGCATGTGCATGAAATATGCATAAAATATCAATTGTTTGATGCATCCTGATGTTCATTTTTGCATGTGGAACTTCCTGAACATGCTAGTGAAATGATTATATAATAAGAGTAGTATATATATATATAACTAATGATGGATTGTGTATTTAGGAAAATAATGATTATGGCATGATGATATTGTTACTTATGGTATCCATCCACATGAAAATAAATGAGTATGGTAAGAGTGTTGACCAATAGAATTATTGAAGGGAGTCAATGAACTTCTACAAATGTCAAAGGATCGGGTAGCATCAAGTAAATTGATAATAGCCATGCATGTATGCATTTGGGGTTGTTATGATGTATAAATGTTGAAGGGAACGGAGGTAAGGATTCCCCCAGTCTAATATAAATAGTTGAATTAATGTAAAAGCATCATGCCTTGAACATGCAAATATTATTTGTTACTTGAATGCATTTATGAGAAATGTAGTTGCATATTGTGTTATATTGGTTATAAGATCATAACCAAGTTAAGTAATGAGACATTACTCATGTTGTAACAATGAATGTCATTAAATATGGTCATGTGTGAGACCATTATGAGATTGGATATGGAAATGCTATAGTGCCATCCAAGTGCATAATGGCTTTCCCATATGTAACTAAGCTTTGGACTGCAACATTTTTTCCTACACTAAATAACACTAGGGGATGATGTTCCTAATGTTGTGTATGGGTTGAAGAGGAAGGTATCTAAAGGTTTGGATAGGTTGTGGGAAAGAGTTTGGATGATGTATTGAGGCATGGGCCATACCTTCCAACTCACATGGTGTAACATATGACATGAACATATGGTATTCCAGAGTCAATGTAAGGATGCATTGTGTAGATGTGGCCATGATTATTGGCACATTGGTTTTATTATTAATAAAGTTTGATTGCATTTTGAAAAGCTTGGTATGCTAATAATGCATGTACAGTGAATAATGGTTTGATTCTAGATAATATGATTAATGGTTGAATTCCATTTTTAATATGAATAATAGTTGGAAGTGATGGAATTTTTAGATTAATATAATTCTGAAAATCACTCCATGGACTAAATGCAAATATTGTGTGTGAAATACTAACAACTTGTTTGGATGCAAGAAAGTTGAGGACATTGTAGGTAGATTAGTATTGGATATGGAAATGATGTAAGTCCATAGGGAAAACTGATATCTACAATTGCAAAAGCCAAATATAATGAGTAGAAATCTCATGCGTGGGAATATGTATCTTTTTGTATAAATAGATTTGGGAAATTAATAATTGAATATTGTTATGATACGCTAACAATTTGTTTGGCTGCTTGAAAAATCGAGAAAATTGCAGGTATAATAGTCTTGGATATGGAAATGATGTAAGTCCATAGGGAAGATTGATATCTACAGCTACAAGATCCAAACATAATGATAAGAAATCTCATGCATGGGAACATTTGTCTTTCTGCATAAACATATTTGAGAAATTAATAATTGAAAATTGTTATGATATAATAACAATTTGTTTGGCCGCATGAAAATTTGAGAAAATTACAGGGAAAATGGTCTTGGATATGGTAGGTATGTAAGCCCATAAGGAAGACTCATATCTATTGTTGCAAGGTCCAAATAACTAGGAGAAAAAAACTCATGTTTGGGAAATTTGGTTTTCATGTGTAAAACAAATTTGAAATTTTATAATGTATGATGATGTCTCATATTGACTATATGCATATGATGCAGGTGGGATGATTGCTACAAGTTGTAGATTGCTAGTGGAAGTCTAGCAGAAAGTTGACATTTCTTTGCATGAGAAAACCTTGGAAAATGATGGATCGCGTAAGGAACTTTATATAAGTGAAAGGGATGTCTGAGCCTAGAGAGTGAGGACAACAAGAAGAAGCAAGTTGTTAGGCTTGTAGAATAACCAGGTTGTCATGCATGAAGAGTGTGAGTTTCATTATCAAAGAACAAGGTTGTCAAGCCTGAAGAGTGAACTCATGTGTGAGTTGCATTGTAGAAACAATGTTGTTGCTGGTTATTTCTTGGTAGCTCTTCCTAGGAACAAGTCCCTTGAGATCCCAGTAGTGAGATTTTCAGTGACCTATGCTAGAGAGACCATGATAAACGAATGGTGCAACCTGATGGACTAAGAACCGTGAAGGGGGCACATTCCTTGGGTCAACCCTAATAAATGAATGGTACATTCCTTGGGTTAGCCTTGATAAACAAATGGTACATTGTTAGGGACATAACCTCTCTAACCCCTCACGTATGTATAATAATATATTTTCCATGTAATAAAGACCAAAATTAGTTAATAAGGTCTATTTAATAAAAAGACCTAATAAAAGATTGCACTTCTATAAAAATCTTCCTCTAGAATGTTCTTTAGAAGATGTAGTTTATATAAATAAGAGTATGAGGCATGAAAGGTCTTTATATTGATAATTATTGTAATAGAGTTCTGCTCTGCTATAGGTTTCCCCTTCGAAGAGGCAAGTGAACATTGCTTTCTTTGAATAACGATGTTATTTATGGTATTTATCTTCTCAATATTTTGTTGTTCCATTAATATTTGCTAAATATTCTTGTTTCTCCTTATTATATTACATCTGGTACCTTACAAGTGGTATCAGATCACTTTCCTTGGCAGGAATTGTGGGCAAGTTGTTTTTCCAAGGTAGAGACGTGTACTACTAGTTTCTTTAAAGCACACAAATCTATCGTTCAAAGGGTAAAACTATGGTGGGGAAGACTACACACATGCAATACATACAGTTTCACAGGGTTTCCTAGAAACCAAAAGTTTTTCCCTTGTTTGAAACCTCTGTAACCCTTGTTTGTACCCTAAGAGTAGTACTGCATCAGACAAAATCTATACACAACCATCACTCCCACGTACTGACAGGTATATAGGGAGTCCCCTAGGTCTCCTGCAACTAGCCCTAGATCAATCGATCGACCGCCTGACCGTTATAGTTCCACTGAGAATAACACTCGGGAATATACTCTCTAGTACATGGGTAACTGAGTAGTTTCTCTAAGGGTATGGTCAATCTTTCTTAGTTGGTGCCCTGAGATATTCGGATGAGTACTACAATTCGGCCCCACACATATATTAAAGAGTTATAGCACAAGGAAAACCCTTGTTCATAAGCACCTGACAAACCCTAACCCGGGGGAACACACCAGACAAGGAACATAAAGGATATTTTCGCTACACAACCTTTCCTCCTGCATTCTGGTTGTGAAATTACTACACATTTTTTTCTATTAATAATTTGGGTGTTTTGACACTATAATATTATTTGAGCCCCATCCCATTGGATTCCTCTCTTCACTCTAATCGCAGTGGTACCTATCATTTTTCATCCTTTTTTGTTTTCCAGTGGACCCGACCCCTTCATGATACCCTTATTTGGAACCTATCACATTGTCTTCCTTTCTTCACACAGATCGTCGTGGTACCATTCACCAATAACCCCTTTCCTATGTGGACCAACTCACCCCCTTTCCCCTCCCAATGGCCCACACCCACAACCAAGACTAGGAAAAATGCCTCAATGCTTTGGACAAAGTTACTGAGAAAACCAGGACTAATATCTCTTCCCTTACTTCCAATATTGGTAGCATAAATTCTCGACTTTCCCCACTAGAAGCACTCTTTGCATGAGTATCCCAATTGACTACCATGTGTCAGCAATCCCAAGAAACAATGAACAACTTGACCACATTGTTTAAGCATGACAAAGATCCCTTCTCTTCTACACGACCTTATAACCTCGAAGGCACTGAATCCTCCCATTCCATGTCCTTTCCTTCCCACCACTTTTAGCAGGACCTGCGTCTTCCTAGAGTGGAGGTGAACAAATTTGATGGCTCAGATCCCAAAGGTTGGGTCACTCAAATGGAACACTATTTCTCTTTACACGACCTTACTGATGAGTTGGTCAAACTCTGGTATGTTGTTCTCCATCTAGATCATGAACGACGACAATGGAGAAAAAATGCCCGCCAAGGGTATGTATAGTTTGTTGCAAAGATTTAGGAATGCTTTGACACTAACACCGACCATCTAGGTCATTTGACCAATTTGAAACAATCTGACAAAGTGGAAGAATTTATAACTACCTTTGAATTCTTGTATTTTTACATGTAGGGCATGTCCGATGCGTTTTTTCGGGAATGCTTTATCAATGGCCTCAAGGATGAAATCTGTGCCCACATCATAGTGGCTTTCCCTTAGACCTGGTTGGAAGCTACTAAAAGAGATAAGGAAGCACAACATGTTTTCTCTTCTCAAATTATAAAATCCCCCTTTATTCCCCGCCCTAAACCCTCCACTCCAGCCCCCCTTCCACTCCACTCAAGATCCAAAAATTAACCTTGGCAGAAATGGCTAAACGCCAACTCAATTTCCTTTACTATAATCGTGATGAAAAATATTTTCCAAGGAACAAGCGTGAGGAACAAAATATTTTTATGTCCATCTCTGAGGATGTTTTTGAAGAAGAGGTAGAGGCTCCCCTTTTGGTAGAGTTACCCGTACTGACTGATCTTACTCCGCCATTTGATACCCCAATAGTCGAACTAGTCATTTCACTGAATTCCCTCACTGGCTTCTCTGATCCCAAAATCATCAAGCTAATTGGCTACATTAAGAATCAAAAGGTCATCATCCTAATTGATAGTAGAAACACCCATAATTTTATTCATTGTTTCATTTCCCAAGAAACCAATTGCTATATCCATGCAGTCAACAACTTTCAAGTCATGATTGCTAATGGTGGTTTCATGAAATGTGGGGGGCATTGTGAAAATGTGCATCTTCAAATTGGTCATTACAAATTGAAATCTCATATGTTTGTTATCGACATGGGTGCTTGTGACATTGTTCTCGTGGTGGAATGATTATGCACTCTTGGCCTCATCCTCATGGAGTTTAAGGAATTAACTATGCAATTCCAACAAGAGGGTAAAAAATATAAGTTCCAAGGAATCATAGCAGGTTCCCTTGAGATCATTAGTTCCCATCACATGGAAAAGATCCTCAAAAAAGGTCATTTAGGAATTATTTCCCAACTCCATTCTATTCAAGCAATTGAGACAACCTCTATGCATTTTGACCTCCAATCTATCATCTCCAAACACCAAGCTGTTTTTTCCACTCCCCATGGAGTTCCTCCTTCCCATGGTGTTCATGATCATTCCATTCCTCTCGTCCTAGGAATTCTTCCTCTGAATTCATCATCCCTTTTCCCAAAAGAATGAAATTTAGAAAATTGTTCAAGAATTGCTCGAAGCAAGTGTTATTTGTCCTAGTACCAACCCCTATTCTTCTCCTATGGTCATGGTACTCAAGAAAGAAGGCACTTGGTGCATGTGTCCAAAATTTTGCGCCCTCAACAAACTCACCATCAAAGATAAATTTCTCATTCCTGTCATTGATGATCTCTTGGATGAATTAAGTGGTGCTTAGTACTTCACTAAACTTGATCTCCATTTTAGCTACCACCAGATACATATGAAAGAGTAAGACATTCCTAGGACTACATTTTGAACTCATGAGGGTCACTATGAGTTCTTAGTAATTCCCTTTTGCCCATGTAATGCTCCATCAACTTCATAAAGCCTCATGAATCATGTCTTCCATCCTTTTCTCCACCATTTTTTCTTAGTTTTCTTTGATGATATTCTCATCTATAGTAAAAATTGGACCACCCATCTCACCCATGTGGATCAAGTTCTCCATCTACTATCTCATCACCAACTTTTCCTCAAACAATCTAAATGTGCCTTTGGAGCCTCAGAAGTGGAGTACTTGGGTCATATTGTTGTCCAAGATGGTGTACAGGTGGATCCTAAGAAAATTGAAGCTATGCAGGAGTGGCCTCACCCTAAAACTCTTAAGATCTTGTGTAGTTTTCTGGGTTTAATTGACTATTATCACAAGTTTGTTTGGAATTATGGAAAAATTGCAACACCTCTCACTGCTCTCCTTAAAAAGAATGCTTTCACTTGGACTCCCGCGACTAATCAATCCTTCCATGCCTTGAAGTAGAAACACATATCATAAGGATAGACTGCCTTGGTTACCTTGGCTAGGTTTGATGAGAAGCTCTAACAACCTCCTCATTTACTTGATTTATGATTTTATTTTTTATATTAGTAGGATAATTAGGCATGAACAAAGACTTTTAGACTCTTAGCAAAATTTTAATAATTTTTGTGATAGAAAAGTCATGATCGTGTGATATTGTTGTGATTACAATATATTTTGTATGTACTCATTTTGTGCTATATTAATATGAAGATTATACAGATTACAAAATAAAAATTAAAATGTAGATCTAAGTTTATATATATGAAAAAATATATCAAATAGCAATCATCCAACAACGGATATGAATATACATGAATTTCTCATAATATGAGGAGCAACGAAGGAGCGTGTACACGTAATTTATGTTTTCTCCTTACATGGTGTATAGATTAAATCCAATGCCACTGAATGTACATACATTTGTATAGGATTACATTAGGTAAAGAAATCACAAAAAAGTAGTTTGCCACCTATTTTAGGGTTATCGACTTGAAGAGGCATTCCTATTTTATTCTTCACTTTCCATGCATTATAGATTTGATTTAATCACGCTTTGGAGAAGCATGGGATGAAGTACAATAATCCTTGAGAAGAGTGTGAGTAAAGTAATCAAGGAGAAGAGGAAATTCGAGTAGAGAAGAGATATAGTTTTTACAAGCATATTTTGGGCAACAAGAGGAGAGTGGAGTGCTAGGAAGAGCACCAACCATGTTGTGCTTGAAAGAAGCCATTGTTAGGTTGTGTATTATGATGGAAATGAGGTCAATGTGCTTGTAGAATGGGCTTTAAGACTCTAGTAAATTTTCTTGTTGAGGAAGAGAGAGATGGAGGATTGTAACTGTTGTGGGAGTAGAAATTGGGTTTTGAGGTTGTTGTGTCTAGAGAGTGGAAAACCAATGGGTTGGATCTCCTTTTGGACTCATAGCTTGAGCTCAAGGGTTTCCTGTTGTTTAGAGAAGATTTACAACAACACATATGGATAGGAGGTTCATCCTTCATATGTAGCCAGATGGTTGATTTTTAACAGATAAGTGTTTCTATTATGTTCTTTTGTTATTCCGCTGTGTAAATCGTTTATATGAATGTTGTTTGTTGTTTGCTCGAGCAATTGCATTCATGTATTAGTATATGTTATTATATGCATTTAGAACCATGCTATTAGTGAAATGGTCAAATTTGTGTGTGATATGTGGCTGGTAAGCTACATGAATTCAATTAAGTAGAAAATCTTAATTGTAATGTGTATTCCACACATAATGATGCTCAACTGGAGGCTGGGTACATTACAATATGGTATTAGAGCTCCTAGTTCAAACACTAAGCTTGTATGGGCAAAGAACTAATGCAAATTTTGACAAATTCGTTGTTACAATTTTGTTTGTGATGAATTTGGGGAAAACAATGAAAAATTAAAGAGAGATCCCCAAATTTGTGGGCTAAAAATTCTAGTTTAAATGGATATGAACGTTTTTAGAGGTTTAATGGAGATGATTTGCAGAGTTGCAGAGTTAAATTTGACCTGGAAAGTTGAAATTTCAGTTTTAATGACCGCCTATAGAAGTTGGATATATTTAATGAATCAATGGCCAAGATCGTGTTTGATATCGTGATCTCGTGATCGACGATTGAGATTCGTCATGATAAAAAAAATCATAAGGTTTTGGTTTTTTGAAAGGTTGAGTAAATCAATGATCGAGGTTCATTTCGGTGGTTGGGAAAATGGATCAAATCGATGGTCTATATTCATTTCGGTCATTAAGAGGTTGGATTAGAATCGATGGCCAAGATCATCTTGAATGAGAAATTGACGGCCCAGATTCACTTGGGTTTTTGTCGAAATTTTCTAAGTGTTGGAAAATTGCCAAGAGAAATGACCGAGGACCGATGGTTGGGTCAAATGAAGAGGTGAAGAGTTTCATTCGGCCAAAATAAATCTCCAACGGTAAATGGATGATGGTTTGGCATCGACAGAGTTCGATGAGGTTTGGTAAAACAATGGCCAAGATTATTTTTTCCCCCGGGAGATCGACGACCCAGATTGATTGAAAATTTTCCAAGTATTGAAGTTGGCCAAGAAAATCACCGATAGTCGACGATCAGGTTGACCAGATTCAACGAAGTGTTTTAGTATCCAATGGAACTCGTCGATGGTCGATGATCAGGGGTCAGCCAAATTCAACGAAGTGTTTTTAATTGCAAATAAAAATCATCGACGACCGATGGGTCGATGGTCGGGGGTTGGTAGACTTGGAAAAGTGTTTTGATCGAGCAAGAGAAATGGTTGATGGGACGATGGTCGAAAGTCGACCGATTCAACTAGGTGTTTAGGTCGTCTAAGAGAAACAACCGATGTCTAATGGAGGTAAGAGGGTGATGACGTGTCATTCCATGTCAACATACACATGTCATTCCATGTTAGCCAAGTTGACACCTCAACACAATGTGTCATGCCACATCAACATTTGCAAGTCATGCCACATCAACAGTTTCCACATCATCCTAAAAGTGGCCAAAAATCGATGGTTGGGGATGAATCGGGGAAGTGTTTTCGACATTCATCAGGGATTGCCAACGATCGATGGTCGGGTCGACCGATTTTGCATGGTGTTGCAAATCGATTGTCAAGGGAATGGGCCAACGAATGACGATCTAATTGACAGATCGGGAGAGTGCATCCAAAGGAAAGAAATGATCCCCAATCATTGATGGAGCATAGATCAACGAATCATATTCAATGCGATTTAAGATGAATGAATCAGAATTAAAATGTTGTTACAATAGAAAAATAGTCAGTTTTATATGAAAATTTTGGAATTTTTCATATTTTTGAAGGTCATTAACTTGCGGGGATATTTTGAGGCCCTAAATGATGTTTGTAGCCATAGAAATCCCATGAGAACAAGGTAGATTTTTTTTCTTCAGCTCAAATCAAAGAGCTCGAGGAGAACTTTCCAACGAGCTAATATGCTCACAAAACAAAGCTTGTATGAGAAAGTTACAACCAAAATAGTAAGGGTAAAATTTTGGCACCATATTACTTCCAGAGGGCATAACCCCTTGCTCAGAGGTCCGTTTGGGGCACAATAGTAGTTTTTGGAAAACTTATGAACCATAGAAAACAACCGTGGAGCTAGATTTAGGATTTAAGTATGTAAAAATGTGCAGGTAGATAAATAAGACACATGTAGCATACATGGATAAATGGAGTAAAACAAGTTAAACTTATCTAAACCATAAATTTCAGGTCAAAGCTTAGAATTGAGAAAACAAATAGTTAATGGAAAGGTCTTAATGATTAAAATAAATATATCAACTCATAAATATTATTTTTTCACTAAAATGTTTCCATAAATTAATAAAGAGATTTCTATAACAATAAATGAGTGGAGAATTGCAGCATGTGGATGTTGTAGATTTTGGCTCATAACTCAGATTGAGGTAGGAGTAAAGTCGTTGGAGAGATATTTCAGAGAGGAATGCATATAAGGAATCATATATTTTATTTGGTGCATTGCGTCTTTCATAAATTGGGATAAATAATGACTTGTAGTGTTAATTGACAAAATTTATATACTATGCATAATTCTAACAAAAATGGTTGCTTGCACATGGCACAAAATTAGAGGTATAATCAGATAAATTCAAGCCTAGGATTGAATATCAGAGTAATGGAAAAATGGAAGAGCTTGTAGAAGTTGGTTTAGGGAATAAATATCTACAAAAAAAGTAATAGAAAGTGGAATTGGATTCCAAGAACCATGCAATTACTCAATGTGAAGATTTTTCCAAATAGCGTCAAAGTTTGGAGAAACCTTTCCAAACGATAGAGGTGAGTGTCAAAGGTGATTTTTGTGTAATGAAGAGTGTATATTCTCAGGATATGCGTATGCATAATCCCAGTGGCACACTTGAAGTGCAATGTTTTGACAAATAAAGAGAGGTTGAGCTTACTAACAAGGCATTGTTATAAGTAGAAGAGCACTTTGTAGAGAGTGTTGAGTGAGAGGGATTTCTAGAAAGAGTGTAAGATTCCACAATTGATCATTGTGTGTGTCTATTATAGATTAATTCCAGGGTCCATATGATAGGGAAACATGTCAATCTTGTAAAGTTGACTGAAGCATCAAAGAGCTGCAAAGGGAAGTGCAAGACTGTAGAGTAGGTGATGGAATTTTGACAAAGGTATAAGGAAGAACATAGGCTATTCAATTTCTATAGAGCCTGAATGGTTTACAAGGTAAATTTAATAGATCATCTGACATAAATCATGAATCCAATAAGTGAGAAATGTCATTGTATGCACA
>ML785113.1:103667-125973 GCA_009831015.1 Picea engelmannii | reverse complement strand
GATGATATTGTTTCTTATGGTATCCATCCACATGAAGATAAATGAATATGGTAAGAGTGTTGACCAACAAAATTGGTGATGGGAGTCGACGAGCTTCTACAAATGTCAAAGGATCGGGTAGCATCAAGTAAATTTATAATAGCCATGCATGTATGCATTTGGGGTTGTTATGATGTATAAATGTTAAAGGGAATGGAGGTAATAATTACCTCAATATAATATCAATATTTGAATTGATGTAAAGGCATGAGGCCTTGAACATGCATATGTTATTTGTTACTTGAATGCATTTATGGGAAATGTAATTTCATATCGTGTTATGTTGGTTATAAGATGATAAAAAAGTTAATTCAGGAGACATTACTCTTGCTGTAACAATGAATTCCATTAGTGATGGTCATGTGTGAGGCCATGCTGAGATTAGATATGGAATGTCTATAGTGCCATCCAAGTGCAAAATGGTTTTCCTCTATGTATCTGAGGTTTGGACTGCAACATTTTTTCCTACACTAAATAGCACTAAGGGATGATGTTCCTAGTGTTGTGTATGGGTTGAAGAGGAAGGTATCTAAAGGATCAGACAAGTTATGGGAAAGAGTTTGGATGATGTATTGAGGCATGGGCCATACCTTCCAAATCAAATGGTGGAATACATGACATGAACATATGGTATTCAAGAATCAATGCAAGGATGCATTGTGTGGATGTAGCCATGATTATTTGCACATTGGTTTTATTATTAGTAAAGTTTAATTGCATTATGAAAATCTTCGTATGTTGATAATGCATGTACAATGAATAATGGATTGATTTTAGATAATATGATTAATGTATGAATTCCATTTCTAATATGAATAATAGTTGGAGGTGATGGAATTTTTAGATTAATATAATTCTAAAAATCACTCCATGGATTGAATGAAAATATTGTGCATGAGATACTAACAACTTGTTTGGATGCAAGAAAGTTGGGGGCATTGTAGGTAGAATAGTCTTGGATATGAAAATGATGTAAGTCCACAGGGAATACTGATATATACAACTACAAGAGTCAAACATAATGAGTTGAAATCACATGCGTGGGAATATTTATCTTTCTGTATAAATAGATTTGAGAAATTAATAATTGAAAATTGTTATGACATGCTAATAATTTGTTTGGTTGCATGAAAAATCTAGAAAATTTCCGGTAGAATAGTTTTGGATATGGAAACGATATAAGTCCACAGGGAATATTAATATCTACAAGTACAAGATCCAAACATAATGAGAATAAATCTCATGCATGGGAATATTTATCTTTTTGCATAAATTAATTTAAGAAGTTAATAATTGGAGATTGCTATGATATGCTAACATTTTGTTTGGTTGCATGAAAAATTGTGAAAATTACAGGGGAAAAGGTCTTGGATATGGAAGAGATCTAAGCCCACAAGGAAGACTCATATATACTGCTACAAGATCCAAATAACTAGGAGCAGAAAACTCATGTATGGAAAATTCGATTTTCCTGTGTAAAACATATTTGAAATTTTACAATATATGATGATGTCTCATATTGAATATAAGCATATGATGTGGATGGGATGATTGCCACAAGTTGTGGATTGCTAGTGGAAGTCTAGCAACAAGTTGGAATTTCTCTACACGAGAACACCTTGGAAAATGATGGATCGCTTGAGGAAATGTATATAAGTGAAAGTGATGCTTGAGCTAGAGAGTGAGGACAAAAATAAGAAGCAAGTTGTCATGCTTGCAGAAGAACCAAGTTGTCATGCATGAAGAGTGTGAGTTGCACTGTCAAAAAACCAAGTTGTTAGGCTTGAAGAGTGAACTCATGTGTGAGTTGCATTGCAGAAGCAAGGTTGTTGTTGGTTATTTCCTGGTAGTTCTTCCTAGCAACGAGTCCCTTGAGATCCCAGTAGTGATATTCCCAGTGACCTATGCTAGAGAGACCCTAATCAACGAATGGTGCATCATGATGGACTAAGAACAATGAAGGGGGGAGATTCCTTGTTTCAATCCTAATAAAGGAATGGTATATTCCTTGGGTTAGCCTTGATAAATGAATGTTACATTGTTAGGGACCTAACCTCCCTAACCCCTCACATAGGTAGAATAATATATTTTCCACGCAATAAAGGTCAACATAAGTTAATAAGGCCTATTTAATAAATGTGAACAAGTCAATGTAAGAAGACTTAATAGAAGCTTCCACTTCTAGAAATATATTCCTCTAGAATGTATTTTAGAAGATATAATTAGTATAAATAAGAGTAGGAGGCATGATAGATATTTGTCTTGAGATTTATTGTAATAGAGCTCTGCTCTGCTGAATGTTCCCCCCTTGAAGATGCAAGTGAACATTACTTTCTTTGAATAAAGGTATTATTTATGGTATTGATCTTCTTAATAGTTTTTTGTTCCATTGATATCTGCTGAATATTCCTTTTTATGATTATTATATTACATTTGTTACCTTACAAGTTGTATCAGAGCACTTTCCTTGGTAGGAATTGTGGGCAATTGTTTTTTCCAATGTAGAGACATGTACTGCCAATGTCTTTAAAGCATAGAGATATATCGTTCAGTGGGTAAAAATGTGGAGGAGAAGACTACATGCAGACAATATAGATGGTTTCACAGGGTTTCCTGGAAACCAATTTTTTTTTCCTTGTTGGAAGCCTCAGTAACCCCTGTTGGTACCTCTCGAGTAGTACCACATCAGACATAATATATACACAACCATCACTCCCACGTATCAACATGTATATCGGGAGTCCCCTGTGTCTCCTGAAACCAACCCTAGATCAACCGATCAACTTCTTGACTATTATAGTGCCATCGAGAATAACACTTGCAAAGATACTCTCTAG
This sequence comes from Picea engelmannii, assembly GCA_009831015.1. Classification (NCBI taxonomy): domain Eukaryota; kingdom Viridiplantae; phylum Streptophyta; class Pinopsida; order Pinales; family Pinaceae; genus Picea; species Picea engelmannii. The sequence continues at coordinate 123,097 of ML785113.1, read as the reverse complement.
TACATGGGTAATTGGGTAGTACGAATAAGTGTATGGTCGAGCCTCCTTAGTTGGTTCCCTGATATATTGGGTTGAGTGCTACTGTTTGACCCTCCTCATATATTATAGAGATATAACATAGGGAAAACCTTTGTCCATAGGTACCTTGTAGACCCTAACCTGGGGGAACATACCAGACAAGGAACATAAAGGAAATTTTGGCTGCACAACCTTTCCTCCTGCATCCTGGTTATGGAATTACTACACTTTTTTTTTTTCCTGTTAAGAAATTGGGAATTTTGAAATTGCAATATTATTTGAGCCCCATCCCATTAGATTCCTCTCTTCACCCTAATCGTAGTGGTACCTATCATTTTTTAGCCTTTTTTTTCCAGTGGACCCGACCCCTTCCTGAAACCCTTATTTGGAACCTATCCCATTATCTTCCTCTCTTCGCATTGATCATTGTGGTACCATCCACTAATATCCCCTTTCTTGTGCAGACCAACCTTCTTCCTTTCTCCCTCCCAATGACCCACACCCACAACCAAGACTGGGAACATCACCTCACTACCCTGGACAAAGTTATTGAGCAAACCTGGACTGATATCTCTTCCCTTACTTCCAATATTGGTATCATAAATTCTTAGCTTTCGCCACTAGAAGCACTCCTCGCATCAGTAGCCCAATTGACCGCCATGTGTTAGCAACACCAAGAAGCAGTGAACAACCTGAACACATTGTTTAAGCATTCCAAAGAGCCCTTCTCTTCTGCACCACCTTATAAACCCAAAGGCACTGAATCCTCCCATTCCACATCCTTTCATTCCCACCACTTTCAGTGGGACCCATGCCTTCCTAGAGTGGAGGTGAACAAATTTGATAGCTCAGATCCTTGTTTGCGCGCAGATGGAAAACCCAAGGTTCAACATTAATTCACCAGCAAATCCTAGGATACCAACCCTTTCAACATCACACGCAAGAAGGTGAAGTTTGCCCGACATAGCTATGGGGACTACATAAACCAGGCTTCCATAGTCATGAAGGGAATGAAAACTATTCTAACATTTATTCAACATGAAATATACCCTGTGCACGAAATCATAACAACATAATAACATATGAAAGATTCATCTTACTTAACCATTCAACATATACGTGGAACCATCAGATACATATTCATATTAACAATTAAGCATCCTATACATGTGCCCACCAAATAGAGTAAACCAACACATCATAAGAACACACACATCAAAACACAAGAATTTAATGTGGTTCACCCCAACTGGGCTACGTCCACAACGACTAGCTTCTTATCTTATTCATTCATATTCGGTCCTTAGAACAGGTATGCACTGTGCTCATATAATATGCACCAATTCTGTCCAAAATTCCCTAGCCATTCATGCATAAAGTGCACATTTAGCTCATTCTCCAATCATACTCCCAAACTCTACTCATACCATTTGCTCATACTCTCACTCTATGATTTTCCCAACAACTACCTTCTACCCAAAACCCATACATATTTATACATTGATACTAGGGCTTAGCCCATTACAAAATGGACCAAAATGTCTAACTACTTCTAACTAATTTATACCTTCTACGTCCTGGCTCCTAAATATGCACTAACTATCTTCCATGCGCATTGCTCCTTTGCTGACTTATCATGAAATTTTATCTTGTGTGATTCCCAAAACTTAACCAAAAAGTCTTGCTCCAACATGCCCGCAACACTCACCTGTGGCTCATCCCGAGCCACTTCAGGGTTTCTTCCAGGTCTCCATGAACTTGTGAAATGTCTCCCTTGCAACTGTGATATTTTCTCTTGCTTATGTTTCCCACTACACAATTCCCTCAGCCATGTTTTCAATAATATGGGTATTCAACTTTTCTGCACTTTCTTGTACTGCTTGCTTGACCATGCCTACGCAACCGCTACTTCTGTTATCACCTTGTATGCTTCTTCTTGCATTTTTTTCGATCTTTTGTGCACAAAATTGTTGCTGCACCCTCATCTAGTTCATCTGCGAGTACAATTTTAGATTCTCTACCATTGTTTCCATCATATCTGTTGGTGGTAATGTACTCATCACTTCCCTAAACTTTTGTGCTTTTTCCTGCACATCTTGTAGCTTCTGCTCAATTTCCTGCAGTTCCATGTCTTATATTAGCTGAGTCCATACTCCCGTGATTTCTTTGTATATCTTGGCACACTCTACTTCCATACTTTTGATGTTCTCTATAACTGTTGTCGTCGTCTTCTCCCTTTGCTCCCTTTCCTCTGGTGGAGTGCTCAATATCTGACACACTTCCAAAACAACAATCTTTGTGTGGAAGCCCTGAATGAATTCACTGATATTTGTCACATGTTCATCGAACGAGGTGTGTTCCTCCCTAGGAATTTCTGGAATAATATTATAAACCCCATGGGCTTCCTGTTTCACTTTCTCTGTCCTCTGTGTAGCCTCGTCCCACTCCAACCTAAGTTGATAAAATTCTACTTGCAATACATCCTTATATGCGACTACCTTTGTCAACTCCATCAAAATTGACATCGCGCATAATTGTAGGTCCTGCATCACACTTGTTTTCAAACCATGTAAAACCTCTACCAACAACTGAGATAGCACCAAGTTAATATGATTAAGTTCCTTTGCATGGTCCGATAATTCTGCCACAAGGAAATGTAAATCTCCTACTTCTATCTTCATCACCCATCACTCTCCTGATGTTGCATATGGGTGGGATGACATCTATTTCACTTCTGTCATGTTTTTCATGCTCTCTATATACTCTCATTGACCTATTATGACTTGCGCAATCCTTGTTGTCACCAAAATTTGTTGCAGTGCGGCAATATGTGCTTGCACGTCCAAGTGCCTTTCTTATTGCTTCTGCACCATTCACTCAAAATCCTCCTCAGTAACCTATTTCACTTGATCCACAATATTTTATAAGTCATCCTTTGAAAGGGCCTAGGTGGCCACTTGCTTGATTACTTTCCTATTCTTTTGTTGGAGTACTGGTTTTTATGTATCTTGTTCCTTCCGCTTCTCTCTCAGGTGCGGTATTGTCTTATGTGTTCCTCCTGCACCATATCCTTCCCCTTCCTCCTCTTCTTCTTCATCTCCTTCTTTCTATGGCTCATTCTTTGATGGTTGTGGTTCTGATTGCTCTGCCTCTGCTACTAGGGTTTTCCATTCATCCTCCTGGTCTTCCATGATTTTTCCTACGTCAATCTTTGTCAACTTGTATCTGCACAACAACCACTACTGTTGTAGGTCCTTCCTGACCTGAATGCACATATGTTGTCTTCCGGATTTGAAGCGCGCAATCCCCTTGTATGCTTCTACTACTTGCAAAAATATGCGTGGTGTAATCTGGATACTGGTCCAAATTACTTTTTTGTATACATAGAACATAACTTTATCTAGATTCCTCTCCTTGTGTGTAGTATGCCACAAGTTTACATATCTCGCTGCTAAACATGGCTTCTTTGCAACTCCCATAAATTGAGTGTCCTTTAGCTCCCTCCAAGTCGCTAATTCTATTAGTATTAACAATCAAGCATAATGAAATTCCATACCTTTGTCTTGAGATTCCTTGCAATCTATCAAGAATTGGTTCAATAGGAATGTTTCCCAACTCATTTGAACTACTGCAACACATTTATCAGTACCGCTATCACACCTGTTGGTATCCGATCCTTGTGAAATTTCCTCAACAACTTGCAGTCCAACACCTGCGTCGTGAACCAGACTATATCATCATTGATTCTTGCAACATCCAGACCACATGCACCTTTGAATGTGTCGTACTTGTCCTTAATTCATTTTTCTAATGCTTTCTCCTTTGTCTTGTCTTTGAATAATGACAATGAGTCTTTCCATTATGATGGAAACCCAGTTATTCGTGAAATCAACTCCTTGTTTATGGAAATTGGTCTATCTAACCATAGAAATCCTTTGTGTACACAACTAAGTAATAACTTAACACACATATTTATCTCCGCACTCTTGCCAAAATGTAAAATATCTGAAAGGTTCAAAATACTTGTTTTTTCCATCCCCATCACCCATTCCTGTGGCTCTACTATGATTGCTTGTGAATCCGGGGTGATTCTTATGCTTATGTACTTATCCATTGCCAATTTTGGAAACTTCTTCATATCTTTCAAGTCATGGTATGCATACCTCAACATTCCTACTACGCTGAGCACATCTTCCTCAATGATCACACCTGGTGGAATTTCTGGTTTGATGAGTCCAACACCTAAACAATATCTCAAATGACATAAAATTTACAATGGAGCTTGAGGAAAATAGTAGCATACCTTTTCTAGATGGTCTAATTAATAGGAAACATGATGGAAGCTCAGGGAACACCATTTATAGGAAGGAGACCCACACTGAGAACTACCTACATGCAAACTCCCTCATCCTTCCTACTACATTGAGAACATCTTCCTCAACGATCACACCTGATGGAATATCTGGCTCGATGATTCCAACACCTAAACAATATCTCAAATGACATAAAATTTACAATGGAACTTGAGGAAAACACTAGCATATCTTTTCTAGATGTTCTAATTAATAGGAAACACGATGGAATATTAGGGCACACCGTTTATAGGAAGGAGACCCACACAGAGAACTACCTACACACAAACTCCCATCACCACCCCAACCAGAAACTAAGAGTCCTTAAAACCCTAGCCACAAGAGCCATAAGAATCTCTAACAAGGAACACTTTGGAAAAGAAAAAGATCACCTCTCCAACATTTTCTGAAACATTGGATATAATAATAAAGACATTAAAAACATAATCAATAAAGCCAAATAAAAAATGAACATAACACCCAAACCCCCTGATAACCAAACCCCTAATAACATTTCTTGCCTCCCTTTCATCCAAGGAGTAATAGACAAAATCACCAGAATCCTCAGCAAAAAAGAGATTAAGACCTCCTTCAAACCACATGAAACCATCAAACAAAATATGTGATCCGTCAAAGATAAACTGGATCCACACAAATACAAAGGAATTTACAAGATTGAATGCTCATGTGGTAAATGCTACATCGACGAAACTAGGCATTCCTTTCAAATTAGAATTAAAGAACATCGAGCCGACATAAATAATGAGCGCATTCGTACCTCAACATTAGTAGAACACTCAATAAAAACAAAACACCATGTACGCCTTGAAGAGACAAAAATTTTGGCAAAGCAGGATCACCTATTTAAACGTTGCATCAGGGAAGCAATTGAAATTCAAAGAAATCCAAGCAACCTCAATAGAGATAATGGCCTAGAACAGAATGAAATCTGGCTCCCCTTAATAAAAAGAATAATAATTAAAACAATCAACTTTAGGTAAACCCTATTTTTTTTTATTTTTTATAATTATTTATTTATTTTTTAATTCAATAAATATAAAAATATAAAAGTTTTTCTAAAACACTGATTAATCATCACTTAATATCTTTATAAATTAATTTAAAATAAAAAATAAAAAATATATATAAAATAATTTGAAAACAATATTAGAGCACTCTAATTAAAAATACAAAATTAAAAAAAAACTTAAAAAAAAAGCCCTTTAAATAATAAACAACATAAAAATGAAAAAAGAATTGAAAAGTCCAAATAATACAATAAACCTAAGAACTAATTATAAAATAACAATTTGAAAAAACTAAGAATAAAACATTATAGAAAAACTTAATTAATTAATAAAGAATTAGGGTTCTTCTCAGCCGACATTTAAGCTCTCATCTATCCTTTTATCATTTATAGGAAGCATCTCTCTTAAATCATAACCCATGCTTCTTATCCTGAAGATGGATCCTGATATGGATCTGAAACGTTGACAATCCATCAACGAAGCTGTGGTTTTTCTAAACTTGACTAAAAATTCTCACCACTGAAATCTTATTGAACATAGTTCATACTTTGCCTCTTTTTGTAACTTCACATGCTTTGTTGTCGACTTCCTTGGTGGTACATAATCCCTTGGATAGTGAACCGGGGTTGACCCTAATACTGATGCTCTTGGTGTTTCCTATTTACATGTATCGATGACTTCCTAGTGCACTATTTATTTGACTGTGACAGAGCTTCTCCCATCCTTAGTGGCACCATTTATCTCTGCAACTAATAGCTTGGAAACTAACTTCTTTAGCTCTACTTGTTTTCACTCAGCTCTTTGCTCTCGCTTCACTCTATGAAGACTCAAATGACAATAACTTCTTTCTGTCGACCCTTCAACTAATTTTGTCACTTGTCGCCAGTTGTTTCTATTTTTGTTCTTCGCGCCCAAACATGTTGTCCAATCCAATTGTACTCACATTGAATTATATCCATACTCTACAATAAATTTAGATTATTCTGCAGATCATGGTCTATATTTGTTAGTCTGTCACGGTCTCATTGTCTCTTTCCATTTATGACTACATGTCTCCACTACTTTTCCATTATGATAGCTCTTTAATGCTTGTCCCGTCATGCATGTATTTTAATGTGCTTCCTGCCCTCTGTGCAAATCTATGTCACACTTCAATACTCCTTCTTGCGCACAATTCCTTCCCATTTCTACATCTCTGTGACATTTACTGGTTTTATATTCTTACTCATTTAACCTTATGCATCACTTCAACCTTCAAACTCTTTTATTTCTTTTCCTCTCTTTTTTCTTTCTATAATACACAATAATATAAGTACTATGGTACACATACTATGTGATTAGACTAGTGTGCAAAAGTGCGATTGTCCCTATACCGTTTCAACCGATTATTGTTAAACAATCCTTCCACAACTTCTCCATTTATTTTCTCCAATTGAACAACACCTGCATCTGTCACAAACTTGATCACATATGGAACTAGCCTATGCATCTAGAAATTTACGTGGTGCTGCAAAAACTTATTGTCATAAAGAAAAACTAAGTCTCATGTCTGAAACTTCTTTAGTTTAATGTGCCTTTCATGCCATGCTTTCTCACATGCTTTTTGAACTTCCTGATGGAAACCTGTGACAAATTGGTCCTCTTCTAGCTCTGACAATNACTTATTGTCATAAAGAAAAACTAAGTCTCATGTCTGAAACTTCTTTAGTTTAATGTGCCTTTCATGCCATGCTTTCTCACATGCTTTTTGAACTTCCTGATGGAAACCTGTGACAAATTGGTCCTCTTCTAGCTCTGACAATCTTTTCTCCACTGTGCCATAATCTGTAAGTTATGTCAGAGCAACAATGCGAAGAATCAGTACTATGAATTCCATAGGAATAACAATTTCTTGGCCATAGACTAGTCTAAATGAGGTCTGTCCTGTCAACTTATTACTCGTAGTCCTATATTCCCATAATATTGTTGGAATCCTCAAGTCCCAATCGTCTCGACTTACATTACACTCCTTCATTAGTGCATGTTCTAGTATCTTATTGAATTCTTCCATTGTTCCATTTGAAACTCCTCTGTCAATGTTTCAATCATCCTATTCAAAAAATGAGTTCCATGATCACTCATAAGTATTCTGGGGAATCCAAAGCTTGTCACCAAATTTTCAAACAAAAATCCCATAGTTGTCTCTGTGTTGCAATCTCTGACTGGCTCTACTTCATCCCATCTGGTCAAGTAATTTATCGTAGTAATGATGTATCTGGATCCTGACCTTTTAGCCGATGGATTGATATTCCCAACAAATTCCACTTCCCATTTATCAAAAAATTGTAATGTCACTTCTGGTACTAAGGGCATCTCATCTCTCTTAGAAGGCTTTCCAATTATTTGGAAAACATCACAAGTCTTACAAAATTCCTTAGCATCCTCATGAAGGGTAGGACACCACAATCCTGTGCACAAAATATTTTGAGTTGTCATTTTTCTTGCATAGTGTCGTCCTACAACCCCTTCATGTGTCTCCAACAATATCATATGTCTTTCATGTTCTAATACACATCCTCACAAAATACCATCTACGCCTAACTTGTACAAATTTCCTACTATAAGTTTATAGTTTGCGACCTTCACTACTAACTGCTTCTTCTATGAAATTGTAAAATCAGGTGGGGTTACTCCTGTGCTCAAGAACTGAACAATTTCTATAAAATATTCATCAACCATGTGTACTATAAATAAGTGCACATATGATAAGCTTTTATCCAAGTTTCTCGCATCTTCTCCTGATAGTATGCATGATAAGTGATCCGGTTTTGAATTAAATTTCCATGGTTTCAAAATTACCTCAAAGTCATATTCCTGAAACAATAATAGCCATATACATATTCTCCCCCCCAACATTGGATTATTGACCAAATATCTTAACGCATAATGGTTTGTGTACATCTTAAAGTGTGAACCAAACAAGTAATGTCTGAACTTCTGCAATGCATACACCATTGCGAATCCTTTTCATTTTGTAGTCGTATAGTTATGTTCTGTATTTGAAAATTTTCTTCTTGCAAATGCAATGGGATGATCTATATATCCTTCTCTAGGCTGTGCTAACACTGTGCCTAAAGCTACATATGACACATCCATGTGAATATGAAACTCCTTCCATATCAAAATTGGCGCGGTAACCAATTTTTTCTTCAAAGTATCTAAACCTTTCTAACATTCTTCATGTTGATATTATGGTAGTTGTGGGAGGTATTAACCTCTATGTGTAACCTTTGAAGAGACTAGAATATTCCGGGAAGAAAGAGAAACCCTAAACAATTGTGTAGAAACCCTAGAAGACATGTTGGCTCAATAAAATAATTAATCTTTAAGTGTTAACCTATAAAAGAATAAGTTGACCTGGACAATTGACAAGGAGCACTATAAATAAGAGGGCACTAGAGCTCATTTGTTACTCTTACTCTCACAACTCCATAATACTAGTGGTGCGCAAGTTTGGAGAGGGAGTCCAAGTGCAACTACTGCAACTGGGATTTTGGATTTTGGTTGGACTTTCTATTGGTTATGGTTTGGAATTTATTCTTGGTATTTGGTTATTCTTTCTTGGTGCGCTACCCTTGGAGAAAGGTGTGCTACCTTGGTTGGATATTCTTCTGCTTCCATAATTATTCTGTTTTTCAAGGTTAAGGTGCCTAGGGGTGGCCTTTGTGCATATGGTTGGGTGACAATTTTTATATATTGTTTATGGAAAAAAAAGCACAACTCTTTATTTATAACATGTTATGGGCCCACACTATCTTCAGACAGTATAACCACTAGAAGATGGATTAGGAAGTTATTTGTTAAGCTCTTTATGGCACCAATTATAGCTACAACTAGGTTTTTTTATTATGCAGTTGTAACAAACCCTAACCCTTGTGTTCGAGCACTTATGATGAAGAATTTGACCTAATTCCTTGAGATCCTAGTGCGCCCTAGCCTAGCACACCTATTGGTACCCTTAGCTAGAAAAAATGTCAGGATTTTATTTTTGGTCAAAGTCAAAGTCAAAGGTTGACTTCTGGTCAAATTAATTATGTGGTCAAAGTTGAAATTTTAGATTTTATATCTTTTTCTAATCATTGAATCTAATCTCTTCTTGTAAATATGGTATATAGTTTTAGATTGGAAGACAAGATGGACGATGCTACAAGACTTCAAAGGTATGCACTTGTATATGATATCCAAGTTATATCATCTAGAAACACGTGAGTGTGTTTGTAGGAAATGTATTAGAGACCTTGTCCAAGATGTAATCTTGGATTCAGTGCATTCAGAGGAACAAGTGCACCCTCCATAACAATTGAGGCTTCAGGTTCCAGGTTTGATTAAATGGTTAAGCTTCAAATTTGTGTATATCAAGGGTGATAATTGCTACATTACAAATTGTGAAAGCAGTGTTTGTAAGATTTTATTATTGCTAGGTGCAATGAATACTCGAATGAATATGAATACTATTGATATAGATGCTTATTTGACTTGTTTTCAAGTTGAACTAACATCTCCTCTAGATATATATTTCTTGTTTTCTCTTTTTGTTCTTGTTCTAGGCAGGTACCCTTTTGAAATATGTTTGATAAAAAATACTTGCAGAAGCTGTCATAGAAGAATTTTATAAGGATGACACAACTGCCAGATGGGAAACAATCATAATAGATAGAAACAAAATTAGAGAGACTCAGAGGAGTCATACTCGAAGGAATTCGGAAATCAAAAGGAAACCATAACAGGCTTGTGACACTTTGTAGAAAGAAAAGAGAGATGCAATAGATGGAAGCATGGACTCTCTCATATGGAGGGAGTTGATTACATAATTCCAAATAAAGAGCATGCATATTGCTCATTCAGGCATGAAGTCAGAATTAGGAGGGAGCTAATCCCCAATGATATGATACATTGAAGAAGAATACGTAAAGACTATGAAGTATCTATCAATGTTCTTCATTAGAGGTAAGAACCATGATAAGCAACACGTGTTCAGTTTGACTCTAGAAGAAGTCTTCTTCGAAAAGAAGCCTTGAATATCCTTGGCTGTCCATCTACATTTATGTTCCTATGTCGAAAGGTTGGAGCCTTCAAGAAATAAGGGAATGTAATCTATAGAAGATTCCATGGAATCCAACATTGAAGAGAAACATGAGGAAGACCATGAAGATTCCAAGAAAGAAAGAAAATTCAGAAAAACTAATTGAACCAGTTTGAACCCACCAGAAGTTGTCAAGCAGAAGGAATGGAAGGAATTTGTGATGAAGAACAATGTATGTGAGAAATTGTGAAACAAACTTAAGCATTGATAGATACAAGGCAAGACTCAGGGCTAGAGGGTTCTCCTAGTAGGAGGGAGAATACTACGATGACATCTTGTTCTAGTAACCAGATATACCTCTACTCGATCCATTATATCTCCTACAATATCCATTGGTTGGAATTTACATCAGATGAATGTAAAGACTATTCTTCTCAAAATAGTAATTGAAGAAGAATCGTATGTAAGGAAAGCTCAACGTTTTGAGGTATACCAGAAAGAGACCCTTGTATGTAAATGGAAGAAGACCTTGTATGGATTCAATAAAACTTGGCACCGAGCCTCTCATGTACAACATAAGCGTGGTGAAAACTACCTGTGACAGATGAATTATATTGTAATGGTTCTTCAGAAGTCTGGGACGATGGATTGCAAATCCATGGAAAATTCCCATGATGACAGATTTGAAGAAGTTGAGAGAATCTAATCTAGTAGACCCATCTCTATATCAACAATTGATTGGCTTGTTAATATATTTGGAGAATACTCAGCCGTATATTTGTTTTGTGGGATGTTTAAGTTAAAATATACATCTGTATGGATTTATCGATTCATATTGGGAAGGGAGTGAAGATGACAAAAGAAGTGATACTTGGATATGTTTTAGTTTGAGCTTTGCCACGATGTCATGGGCTAGCAGGAAACATAAGTCTGTTTCACTCAACACTGTAGAAGCAAAGTATATTGCATCTTGTGATGCTTGTATGGAAGCAGTGTGGCTCCGTAAGTTGGTTTTTGAACTGTTTGATTAGGTGTTGGATTTGACCATGATATATTGTGATGATTAGAGCTATGTGAAGCTTTCGGAGAACCTGATTTTCCATGACAGGTCGAAGCACTATGAGATCAAACATTATTTTCTCCATGATAAAGTCTAGAGGGGAGAAGTGGTTCTCTAATATATCTCCATAGATGAGCAGATAACAAATATTTTGGTAAATCCTTTATCCAAGATGAAACATTTGCGTACTTAAGGGACAAGTTGGGGATTGTATAGATGACTTACTTATTGAAAAAGGAAATTATTAGTACCAAGTTGGGAGGGAGCACTGATATGTTATTGATTTATGGACAATCATTTTCCAATTCAGAAAATGGTCCAGGTTGGGCAGTTCCTTTCTAGTCTAGAAAGTCGTTCGAGATTTCTAACGGACAATCATTTTCCAGTTCAGAAAATGGTCTAGATCGAACAATCATTTTCATAATGAAAATGGTCCAATATATTTCTAATGTACCAAAGACAATGATTCCCCTTGTGGCCAGTGTGGGGGAATGGTTTATGACATTTATTCTTCTTGGCTGTCACTTTGAGTAGTGGTCAAGTAGAATGGTCCGCTTTGTTGGGTAGTCACTCTTTCGAAGTTCACATTTGTTAGCAGTTTCGAAGAATGATATTCTTTGGAGGTTGGTTCAAGACAATAATTTCCATAGGAAATGGTCTAGACAATCATTCCCTAGTGCACACTCATTCTCTCCAGGTTTCATTATGATTAGTGCCAGAGGGCTGACCCAGTTAGGTGAATGGTCTAGGTTCAACAATCAAGGACATGCACTCCCTAGGGCAGAATCATTCTCTCCAGGTTGCACTATGATTAGTGTTGGAGGAATCGATCAATTAGGTGAATGATCCATGATAAGAAATTAGGGACAATTATTCTTCTATGCTTGGGAAGAATAGTCTAGATAGTCCATGGTTGATGTTTTACTTTCTGAGGGAAAATGATCTTCTAGATCTCACAGATGTGAGTGGAAGAATGGACCAGATGACTCAGTTTGTATCATGATATTGTTTATGTAGGTTGATATCAAATGATATTATTTTTGTGGAGACTGTACGTCTCTGGACAATATTTGTATGCTATTGTGGTGGATGTGATCAATCGATAGTGACTATGTGTCACTGGTTAGTAGCCATGTGTTACTAGGAGTGGTTGTGTACCACTGGGTAGTAGTTGTGTACTACTATGGATAGATATAGTTATGTTCTATTGGATGGCATTGTTCTGATTTCCATGGAGGCTACCACTAGTGTTGGAGATGATTTCCAACTAGATGGATAGTCAATGTGTTCATGGAAAAACATTCTCCAGGAGGAGAATTGTCCAGGCAGGACAAATTGTTGGTGGAAAACATCCTTCCTATGGAGGATGGTCCACATTGAAAGGTTGTTGGTGGAAAGACAGTCTCCTTGTGGAGAATGGTCTAGGTTGATAGATTGTTGATGTACCATGGACAACTATTCTTCTAGGATGTATGTCCAGATTAGAAGAATGGTTTGTCTGCCTGAGTTCACAGTAGTGACCAGAGTGGAAATATTGGTACAAGACATAAATTTTCCCTGAGTTCATAGTAGTGGCTGGAAGGAAAATGATCCAGGACAACCATTCTTCTCAGATGTATATTTGGATTAGAATAATAGTCCTTGTATCCCATGGTGTGATTTCCATCACCGGTTGGAAAAATTATTCTTCTAGGAAATATGTTCAGATTAGAAGAATGGTTCTTGTATCACTCTGTGGAGTGAGTGACTTATTCAACATCATGCCTAATTACTCAGATGGAGTATGGATTCGAGAGATGATGCATTTGGTGCTATCAGATGATGCTCATAGTCTTGATATTTCTCATGAGTTGATCTACATGATCATGGGATAACTTGTGTGGCTATGATGATGATACTGGTTGAATGGTTTGTTTGTGCTCAAGACCATTGGATTTAATACCTCCCTAGCTAAGAGAGAGTGTTGATATTATGGTAGATGCAGGAGTTATTAACCTCTACATGTAACCTTTGATGATACTAGAATATTCCGGGAAGTTAGAGAAACCCTAAACATATGTGTAGTAACCCTAGAAGACATGTCGGCTCAATAAAAGAATCAATATTTAAGTGTTAAACTATAAAATAAGAAGTCAGCCTGGAAAGGTGAGAAAGGGAATTATAAATAATATGGCGCTAGAGCTCATTTGTCACTCTTACTCTCACAAGTACATAAGACTAGTGGTGCACAATTTTGGAAAGGGAGTGCAGTTGCAACTGCTGCAACTCAAATTTTGGCTTTTGGTTGGACTTTCTCTTGGTTACGGTTTGGAATTTCTTCTTTTTCTTTGGTTATTCTTGTTGGGTGTGCTACCCTTGGAGAAAGGTGCACTACCTTGGTTGGCTATTGTTCTGCTTCCAGAATTATTTTGTCTGTCAAGGTTAAGGTGTTCGGGGGTGGCCTTTGTGCCTATGGTTGGGTGAAAATATTTCTATATTGTCTATAGAAAAATGAGCACATTTATTTATTTATAACACTTTATTCCATTCAAACTTATTCTCCTTATTTGGAAATATTTCCATCGAGGATGTGATCTGGGCATATCCTCTAATGACCTTCCTATAGTACCATGTATGTCCCAACATTTCTCGTAACCGTCACACTAAAGTTAGATGTGGTAAATAAAAAATCATAGTAATATTCATGGGATCCACCAAAAATCCTTTCTTACACACTACATGTCCCAGTAAGATACCAAACGACACACATAAAATGCACTTTTTTAGATTCAAAGATATCTGAAACTACCTACACCTATCCAACATCAAGGGGAAAATCTCAATATGATATTTCAACAAGATAAAAACTGTCCAATCATCTAAGTATACTTCTAAGAACTCATGGATGAACTCTTTAAATGCCGCTACAACCAATATAGAAAATACTACTGGTGCATTCTTCAATCCAAATGGCATCACGATGTACTGGTAACATCCCCATTTTATCAGAAATGTAGTCTTATATCTATCTTCATGCACAATCTTGATATGACGATACCCTAAAAATGTATCTGTGAATGAATAGGCTTCATGTCCCCCTACATTATCCAATACTTCATCTATAAATGGTGTAGGAAAGGGATCATGTAAGAAAGCATCATTTAATTTCCTTAGATCTACAAAAATTCTGATCCCTCCTATCTTCTTATCCTGAACCACCATTGGACTAATCCATTATGATTCTGCAACGGGTTCAATAATTGAAGCTTCCAACATCCTGTCTATCTCCGCTTTCACCTTCTACTTGTATACCAGATTCAATATGTATGGCCTCCGCTTCACTCGCTTAGCAATCGGCTTCAAAGGGATCTTCATCTCTCCTAACTTTCGAGCAATCCATTTCATCTCTAAAAATGTAGTCGAAAATAGATTTTGATACTCGTACAATAAGTCACCTATATTTTCAATAGTTTCATCGTTCCAATAGCCTCCTATGTTCACAAATTTGGGCTTATCTTTTGTACCAATTTTACTCTACACATTCTCAATGGTTTTGCATATACGTCTGATTAAAGATGTGGTCCTTCTACTACACACTCTCGTGTAGTTTATAGTATTTTCACATTTCTAATATCTTTGTTCTCTTCTTGGTCTTCTTCAACAACATTATAACAATGCAAAACTTCTTCAATTGTCGCAAAATATTCGTGCGCGCTACATACAGGTACTAGTTCTATCGAGTCTTCTACTAATTTTTTTTTGTTCTTGATAACCTACAAAGTTGAGTCAATCAAAAGAGACTAATATTCAAAACTAAAGGTTACCTTAAAATTTTTAGTTAGTTCTTCCCAATATATAGTTTCTAGGTGCACTTCCAATTCCAAGTACCAATTCTTCGGGATTGTGTCCAAGGTGTGTACAAACAAATGTGTCCATTCTTTCCTAGGTGCTTTACTCCATGCCACAATACATTGTGTAACATGATCCATTGGGCAACTCAATCATGTATACTTCTGCACAATATCTTCATTTTCTATCTTGAACCTAACATGTAATAGTCTTCTACACTACTGCCAATCTATTATTCCATCCTTATGCGCAACCCACCATCTGGTCGAGGTTTCTTTCAACACGACATCTAAGGATAATAATCTATTATGATTTGATATTTGTAATTCAAATTATCTTATAAAAGAAGATACATCGGTTAGTACATCATATCTTGGAGGATCACATACCTCAGTTCCAATCCATTGCAATGCGTAGGTATTTCGAGCACATTTCCTTGTGGACACTTCATGCAATCTCTGCGGCTAATTATGCAAAGATTCTTCTGAATTTGACGCACATGAAAAAATACTTCTCCAACTAAGTACACCATCATTTGTAGGATTCACATAATTTTCCATCCACACATTCATAGTATGCATGTTGTCGATCTCTTTTCCTTTTACTGGTTCTACATATCTTATTCCTTCACTAGGATCTAAAGACATAATAACCTTCAAGTATTCTACTTTAAATATCATCTGTATCTTGTTTAGGTCAATGATATTCTGATTATCAAAGGCCCAATCAAGTCCAAGTAGTGTTGGGTAAGGGTTGCTTCCATCTACTATCTCAATCAATTCTAAATCGGCCAAGCCGCACACTCCATCAATACTAATAGTTACCCTTGTCAACCTTCCATTTGGAACAATCTTACGCTGGTTTGCTAGTCTCAACTGAATAGGTGACCAAATCAAATTTGGCTGGACCATCATCTCCCAAGTCTGCCTCAAGATGACATTCACATCAAATCCCAGATCTAGAATGATATTGTCCATGTCGTAATCTCCTATATGCGCATTAAGCCAAAACTCCTTATTCGTTCTCTTCTTACAGTGCACCTGGTTAACTACTCGGTGTGCGACATGTATCTCTTTCTCTTGGGAACAATGATCAATCATTTTGTGTAGCATACTCAAAGAAGACTCATATTTCATTATCTCTAAACAAATTTTCATAAAACTATTCAAAGTTCTTACCTTGTCAACTTGCATTTCTGAATGGTCGTAGACTAGTGGCATATCATACATTAGTGGCCTGTCATACAAAGGTGGTGTGGTCGAAGTTGATGCTATCCAGTCTACTCATATTAATTCCTTCCTTTATTTCATATACGTCTCTTTTTCCTTTCTAGGGTCAAACAATAGTCGATGCCATGTTTCTTTCCTAACCTACTAGTGGATCCTATTTCCTTGATCCATGGAATCAACTCCGGTTTTGGTTCCTCTATGCGTAACCACTATTATCTTGGGTTGTTCGTCACATGCCTCTTTTGATATCATATGTACATTCACATTCCTCTTTTCTTTCCATTTTGTGATCAACTATGGACAATCCTCCATTGTATGGTCTATCTATCTGCAATACATGCATGTTGTGTAGGGATTCGGGCAGTCTCACGCTAAATGTCTAAGATGATTATAGTTATCACATATAATAATTCCTCTACCTTTTACGAATCGTCCTCTTCTGCAGCCTATGAATTCTCCTCTTCCTACTTTATTATAACATCTTGGAGTATTATACTACAAAGCTCCTCCTTCATATTATTCTCCATGGAAGCTGTATGCATTTGTAGTGCGCTTTCTCATCAAAACAAATGCGTGACAATCCTTCTCTTCATGTCCGACAAACTTGCAAAATTAAAAAAATATATTTATCGTAGTACTCTGGTATTTCTACATAAAAAATCAATTACTAGGTTGGTGACCCATCATTTTGTAAACCTTTTACCATACCCCTAGTGGATTCAAAGCTCCTGTATGCAAATATTGCTGAAACATTGGAAATTCATTCTTATGACGACCTTTTGTTCTACATGTGATACACTAGACTTCCTCACATTTTTCTTTTCATTTAACAAATTCCTACAACTGAATAGTCAACATTTCTAACTATGATTTCACTTGAGCCATCCCTGCACCATTTTCTCCTACCAGGGACACTTATAACTTCATTGCAATTTCTAAGGCTTCTGATTGTGACACAGTCTTTTGTTGTGTCAAAGGGAAGTGTATATGCAGAAACAATCCTACAATAAACCACTCTCTGTGTTGTTCATATGGAATTTGGAATGTCAACCGATCCTTCATTATACTAAATCTTTGATCATAGTCCCACACTGATTCCTTCACTATCTTCTTGATCTCATCTAGCTCTGTAATGCAGTATGACTTAGATTTAGGTTTCTAAAACTCTTTCAATAGAGCTTGTATTACCTCTGCCAATGTTCTATTTTTTTCCACTGGTGTCGTAGTTTAATATTTCATGTACCATAATAATGCACGATATCTAAATGTTGTAGCCAATTTCACAATCTTCGCATCATCATCTTGTATTTTATTCATAGTCCATATTATCTCACGAATGAACAAATGTTTTTTTGGATTGTTTGTCCCCGCTCCATGGAAGACAAGCATCCTTGAATTAGGATCTACCCCTTCCATCGTGTTATGTATGATATTCTTTCCTGATAACACTAACTGATTTTGACTTGGTGTACTACTTCCACTACTCTGACTACTTTTACTACTATATTTACTTCCTTCACTAACTATAATTGACAAAGCTTCAAATCTTACCTCAATTCTTGGTGATGCGCACATGGTTGTGGGTTCGATGTAGAGTTTTATTTGGGTGGGATCTTCTTCCACTGGACTGAGATGATGGATATTTTCTTCTGTGCACAAAATTCCTTCGATATGGAGTATTACACCAATGTCTCTTTCCTTGATCTCGTTGTACTACCCCTCTCTCTCAACCACAATATTCTTCTTATTCGGTCTAAATCTTTTACCATTGTGCAATACTCCAGTCTCTTAATTTGTCACACATTCTTATTCTCTTGACATCCTAAACCCATCCATTCTTCATTCCTTCTCTTCATCTCTATTTACGCTCAAACCATCCTCTAGTCAGCTCCTAGTCCCCCTATGTGTGAAAAGTTTATTAGCAGCCATATTCCATTTTCATAACTCCCTTATTACACAACACCATATTAATCCAAGTAGATAGTGACTTTAGGTATCTTCCATGCGGTACCTTAAAGAATTCCTTTTCAGCAGTGCTATATGACTGAGTACAATCTATGGAAAATTCAGTAATGTAACCTTTCAACACACTTTCCATCCAGTAATTTACTACGTGTGATACTCGATTATTTATAGTATTGACTTGACTAATTAACTCATGAGTCCAATTTATTGGAACAACTGTACAAAATCTTCTGATCTGTTCAACTAATATTTGGATCCACTCTGCTAAAATATTTGAAAAGTTAGAAAAGAAAATTTCATGCAAATTTGTAAACACATATTTTTGTAGCCATTTCTCTATGTTGATCAATGGATTCTTATTCTAATATACAACAAAATAAATCTCCTTCATGTCCAACCATTGTCCAATATCCACGTTAGTAGGTCTCCACATCCCCCTCAATCACAGATCCTAGTCCCGGAAACAAAACCATTTGTTGGTGCACAGAGGGTAGACCTGGGGTTCAACATTAATTCACCAACAAATCCTAGGATATCGACCCTTTCAACATCACTCGTAAGCAAATGAATTCTCACTCGAGGTACCTATGGGGACTGCAGGAACTAAGCTTCCACATTCATGAAGGGAATGAAGATCATTCTAACATTCATTCTTACTTAATATTCATTCAACATGCAATATACCCTATGCGCAAAATCATAACATCATAATAAAATATGACAGATTCATCTTACTTAACCATTCAACATGTGCACAGAACCATTAGATACATATTCATATTAACCATTAAGCATCCATTGTGCACAACAAATAGAGTAAAAAAACACATCGTAACATCACACATATTAGAAAACAAGAATTTAACGTGGTCCAACCCAACTGGGTTA
>ML785113.1:59911-75653 GCA_009831015.1 Picea engelmannii | reverse complement strand
CATCAACCTTGACCCATCAAGATGTACCAACATCATCAACTATACACCTCATGTATGTGCCAACTTATCAACTATACACCTCATTTATGTGCCAACCCATCAACTACTTGTCTCAACCATGTACCCAACATGTACCTCAACTATATACCGGAGACATACACAAATGTAACCATAAAAAAATCATCACTCTATCCATAAACCAAATACCATAAACCCTTACATCAAACCATGTGCCACAACCTCACTGTTATGTAGTCTCAAGCTAAACCAACAACTTCAACAACACATCACAACCGAAAGACCAATACCCATATGCCAAATACCAAAAACAAAATACCAACTGTATCCCTCAACAAATCTAATATATGCAGCAATAATGAACATCCAATACCATATCAAGAGATAAACCCTAGCTCACAAAACATACCTCGAACAAGATGTGCCATATCTCTCATAAATAGACCCCAACCATGTTGTTGCCGTGATTTTTCTGCTGTAATGTTTCTGCCACGATTTTTCTACTGCACTTTTTCTGCCGCACTTTTTCTGCCGTGATTTTTCTGTCACACTTTTTTTGCCGCGATTTTTTGTCACACTTTTTTTTCCACAATTTTTCTACCACACATTTTCTGCCGCACTTTTCTTGCCACACTTTTTCTGCTGCAATTTTTCTCTATCAATAATACCTGCCCAAATAACCTTTCATAAAAATAGATATTCAATGATATTCAAGTGTGTTTAAAATGAGAGAGCCTTGCCTCTTATTTATACTTTCATGTAGCATCCCACTTTCCTTATTTTATGGATTTTTCCATTAACTTTATTATTTAAACAATTTCTTTTGCAAACACTTTGAATTTTTGGGGATTCTAGATGACTCATGAGGGTCCTCCAACTTCACATGGCCATAAATCTCTAACCATGAGGATTTATGTGATGTTCCACATACCACCGAAAATGGCATGACAAGAACTATCCACCTAGGATAGTTTCACTGAAAAATTCACTGACCTTCATCTCATTATTCCACAATTAAGCATGGGTTCTCTAACCATACTTCTAGGATAACTCAATCTGCAAAGCGTCTTCTTGTGAGGGATTTCACCATAAGGGGACCACTTTGGAGTTCATCAATTTTTACTTCTTATCAACCATGACAAGACAATAATGAGTCATCTTTACATCAAACAAACTTGGGTCCGTTACCCAAACCTTTGTGCTACTAGAATTTTCTACTAGACTTTCTTCAAGGGTTGACATCAATGACAACCAACCTTAATCAACAATACCCCCCTTTGGAATTGATGGAAACACTCTGATGCAATAGTGAAATCATGTCATGCAATACTGAATTCATATCACTCTTGCTCTACCTGGAACTATGCCTCTGCCCTCTACATCTATGATACTTTTTACCCCCTTGGAATCATGCCTCTGTCCTCTACATATGATAAATCTCTCCCCCTTTGTCATCAATGGAAAATGTATCTTTCCATCCGGGGCTGCTCCCCCTAACTGAATTGTTCTCTTTATGGTGCTTCCTCGTGTACATCTAAGACATATAAGATAAGCATTCAAAAACATTCATTTTGGAGTAGAAATAACTCTGAGTCTCTAGCAAAGATACTCAAAGGCTTCCCATGGAAGTGGTTTTGTAAAGATGTCTCCACTTGTTCTTTTGTGCCCACATACTCAACTCTGATGTTCTTTTCTACAACATGTTCCCGTAGAAAGTGATAATTGATTGGAATATTCTTCGTCTTGGAGTGAATCATCGGGTTCTTTGAGATACTGATGGCACTTGTATTATCACAATAGATTGGAATGAGATCATCATACTCAACCTGTATATTGGTAAGAGTTTGTTTCATCCAAAGAACCTTTGTACAACATGTTGTTGCTGCAATATACTCTGCCTCGACTGTAGATAAATATATTGATGATTGTTTCTTGCTTAGCCATGATACTAAACACTCACCCAAGTAGAACGTTGCTCAACTGGTGCTTCATCGGTCATCAATACAACCTGCCCAATCTGTATATGTGTAGGAAATACATGATATATCCTTTCCTTTTGGATACCATAATCCAAACTCTTCTATTCCTTTGAGATATATGAAAGTCCTCTTCACTACTAATACATGTGATTCCTTTGGTGTTGCTTGAAATCGTGCCACTTGTCCAACTGTCTGCATTACATCTGGTCCAGATGATGTCACATATAGTGGGCTACCAATCATTGACCTGTATTCCCTCTGATATGTAGACTTTGAATCATCATCTTTTCTCAACTTGCAACTGGTTTGCATGGGAGTGATAACTGGTTTGCAATCTTTCATTCCGAACCTCTTTAGCATTTCTTTGATATACTTGGTTTGAGAAATAACAATTCCTTGGTTTCTTTGACGTATCTGAAGTCCCATAAAGAATGATAATTCTCCAAGTAATGACATTTCAAATTCATTCTGCATATCCTTTGCAAATTTCTGTCTTAACCTGTCATCATCACTACCAAAAATAATATCATCAACATAAAATTCAATTAATAAAATACTATCTTGACTTACCTTGATGTAGAGGTTGTTGTTTGCACTTCCTTTTCTGAACCCTGCATGCTATACATATTTATCCAATCTAGAGTACCATGCTCTAGGAGATTGTTTTAGACTATACAAGGCCTTATTTAATTTACACACATAATCTGCGTTCAATGACAACTGAAATCCTTCTAGTTGTTCAATGTAGACTTCTTCTTCAAGTTCCCCATTCAGAAAAACTAATTTTACATCCATCTGATACACTTTAATATTTTTGGAGCATGCATAAGCTAAAAGAAATCGGATTTCTTCCATTCTGACAACTGGAGCAAATGTCTCTTCAAATTCGATTCCTTCAACCTGTGCATATCCTTTACATACCAATCTAGCTTTGTTCCTTGTAACCTGTCCATATCCTTTACATACCAATCTAGCTTTGTTCCTTGTAACCTGTCCATCTTCATTCTATACCCACTTTGTGCCAATCACAATCTTATCCTTTGGTCTTGGAACCAATTTCCAAGTGTCATTTTTCTCTATTTGATCCAATTCTTCATCCATGGCCTTATTCCAAAATTCATCCTTGTTGGCCTCTTCAAAACAGGTTGGTTCAATCGTAGATGAGAGTGCTAGGTGTGTTTGTTCTAGTGAACACATTCTTATTATAGTCTCAACTCCTACATATTTGTTTCCGATAATCTGATCTGAAAGATGATTCTTCTATACTTGTCTGCTAGGTGTCTTTGGAGGCACTTGTTGAACTCTCTCTTCTTCTTCTGTCAAATCCTCTTCATCTTCCCCTTATTTTTCATCTTTTTTTTCTTCTTCGTAAAGTTGTTCCATTGATTCACTTTCTTCTTCCTTTAATTTTTGTCTACCTATTTCATCAATTGTTACATTGATGCTTTCCAAAACTTTGTTCAATCTCAGGTTGTAAAATTTATATGATTTCCTTGTACTGGAGTAACCAACAAGTACTCCTTTGTTCACATGAGAGTCAAACTTTCCCATTCTGCCATCTTCTCTTTTGATGTAGCATTTGCTTCCAAAAACTCCGAAGTGCTTCACATTTGTTGGTATTCCTTTCCATAACTTGTAGGGAGTTTTGTCAATGTTGTTTCTAAGCATTAATCTATTTTGAATGTGAACTATTGTATGTACTTCCCATGTCCAAAAAATATCTGTTAATTTGGAATCCATTAGCATTGTTCGAGCCATTTCATTTACTATCCTGTTCTTACTTTCAACAACTCCATTATGTTGAGGTGTCCTAGCAACAGATAATTATCTTTTTATTCCATGACCGCTGCAGTAGTTCATAAATTCCTTTGAAGTGAACTCTCCTCCATTATCAGATCTCAATCATTTGATTTTTGAATCCATTTCCTTTTATATCTTGAAGTTTTCAAAAGCTTCTGACTTATTCTTGAGAAAAAAAACTACAGTCATTCTTGTATAATCATCAACTAATAACATAAAGTATTTCTCACATTTTAAACCCTTTGTTGTAGTTGGTCCAACTATATCAATATGCAGAATTTCCAGTGGTCTTGTCGTTTAATATTCCTTTGATTTGAACCTGGTCTTTGTTTTATTTCCTTGTTGACAATGATTGCATAAAGTGTTGGTTGGTTTCATGATCTGGGGAATTTCTCTGACTACTTCTGTTTTGTTGACTTTGACAAGGTTATCAAAATGTATGTGACCTATTCTTCTGTGCCATATCCAACTTTCATCATCCTTTCCTAGACAACACTTTTCATTTCCAATTTCACTTAGCACATATATGTTGCTTGAATTTCTCGCAACTGTAGCAATCAATTTTCATGAACCTTCTTTTCTTATCTCACACATTTGTGAATTGAAAGTAACTTTATGACCTTGGTCACACATTTGAATCACACTTAGAAGATTATGTTTCCTATCTTTTACTAGTAGAACATTTCCTGCCTTGGTATTAATGTTTCCAATTTCGACTGTGCCTTTTCCAATGATTTTAGCTGAATCATCATTTTCGAAAGAGACTGATCCATCTCTTTCCTTTCTTAATGTAAGAAACCTGTCTCTATTACCTGTCATGTGTTTTGAACAACCACTGTCAAAATACCAACCACGTTTCTTTTGCTTAGCTTGTATAGTGAGTGTGCATTCTTCATTGCTATACTGATTCTTCTTTCTTATTCATGTCCTTTTCTAAGGTTCCTATCTGTGACTATTGTTATTCTATTGTGGTTCTCTAGGAGGGGCTGTCATTCTGTAATCTTTGGCCATGTGTCCAAAGTTTTTACATTTGTAACATTCCACTTCAGTGCTCAAGGATTAAAACCTGTTGTAACTTCTTCTCTGTGTTTCACTAGGCCTTCCTGGATAACCCTTTTGTGTATGACTTTAAAAGTTGTTTATGTTCCTGTTGTTATCTCTGCAATTCATAGCTTTATGTCCAAAGTTATTACATGCATAACATAAACCAAAAAAGATAGTTTGATACATGGGAGTTGAAGATATTTTGAAAGAAGGAACTCTTATGAATTCTTCTTCTTCCCGAGGCCTATCCGTTGATTTTTTATTCTGAAATCTGAATCTTCTCGGTGGAGGAGTGTCCCTGTAATCTTCCTAGTAGATCTTCCTATCCCCTTTGATTGTTTCTACATAGATTTTTGGATATGTTTATTTCTCTATTGTTTTGGAGCTTGATCCCTTTTCTGTCTGATTGTATCCAAGTGCAGACTTGTCATGATGAGGTTTTTGACTACTGATAATGTCATCCAAAATTTTTGAGTTGTTCTGCATATTTTTGTTTTGAAGATCCTTTCTTAATGTGACAATCTTAGCTTCCAAATTTCCAATGATCTTGTCTTTTTCTTCTAGTTGTTATTTGAGTGTTTCTTCAATTCTTTTGTCTTCTTCTATTTGAACCTTCAAATTTGTGATCATTTGTTCTAGTTCTTGAGTGTCTTGTTTCTTGTCTAGTTCCTCTTATAGTTTCATCTTTTTCTTCTTTTCTCTTCTGATAAATTCTATGGCACACATCAATTCTTCTCGGTAGTCAACTTTTTCC
Organism: Picea engelmannii; assembly: GCA_009831015.1. NCBI lineage: Eukaryota > Viridiplantae > Streptophyta > Pinopsida > Pinales > Pinaceae > Picea > Picea engelmannii. The sequence continues at coordinate 70,058 of ML785113.1, read as the reverse complement.
TCTTCATATTCTTCTTTGGCTTCTTATTCTTCTTCAGCCTCTTCATATTATTCCTCAGAGTCTTCTACTGCCATGAATAGAAATCTTTGTGTCTCAATGTCACTGGCTTCATCTTCATCTAATGATGAGATGTCTTCTTTGGTGTATAAGATCTTCTTGAAAGATTTCTTTGTGGTTCTTTTGCCTTTATATGTTTTTTTTCTATTCGGGCAACCTTCATCATTTCTCTTTTTCTTATGAGGACATTTGTTAGCAAAATGACCAATACCATCACAATTAAAAAAAATCAAAGGAAGCTTACCTCTATACCTGACGTTGGTTCCCTTGTTCAATATTTTGACAAAGTTGGCCACTTATTCATCATCTTCTGAGACGTCACTGCTACTGCTATGTTATTTTTCTTTTTGCTTTGAATTTTTGGATGCTTTGAAGGCTGCTTCTTTTATATCTGGATTTTCCTGTTCAATTCTCATTTCATATGCTATGAATATTCCATGTAATTCATCCATGCTTATTGAGTTTAGATCTTCTCTTTCTTCTAATGCTGATATCTTAGGGTCAAATCTCATAGGAAGATATCTTAATACCTTTTGAAAAATTACAGATTCTTTGATTTCTTCTCCCAATCCCATGATTGCATTTACTGTTTCATCGACTCATAAAAGGTAAGCTGCAATATTCTCATCTTCCTTCATCTTTAGTTGTTCGAACTAACCTCTGTAAGTTTGAAGCTTTGTTGCTTTGAATTTTGAATCTCCTTCATAAATATTTTGAAGTTTGTCCCAAAATCTCTTTAGCGGATTTACAATGTGAAACTTTGGTGAATACCAATTCTCCAAGACCATTCAAAAGTGCATTAGTGTCTTTGGATTTATTCTGAATGAGTTTTATTGCTTTGTCATTTGTCGGCGAAACTTATGGTGTTGTGTATCCATCTACAATTGATTTCCAAATTTCAAATCCCTGTGCTTGTATATATGTTTTCATCCTTATGCTCCAAAATGCATACTTTTGTCCATCAATCTGTGGTATTCAATTTTTATACATGTTGTTTCTCTCCATGATCTACCTTTCAGTGGTTAAATTGATTTCTGAAGAAACCTGCTTTGATACCAATTTTTGGATTACTGAGAGGGGGGGTGAATTAGTAATAGATCAATTTAATCCTTTTTCACCAAAAATGCAAGTGTTATATCAATTTAGCATTATCATACAATATTTACCGAGTAAATAAACAATGAAAAAATGATAAATCACACACATACATAGTACATCAATGTTTTTATGTGGAAACCCAAAGCGGGAGAAAACAACATAATGATTTTTCTTATATGCCTTGAAGAATTACAATCATTGGAAGCATCGACTTCCTTTGTTTTCCAGATGCAACTAGAAGGAGGTTCCAACTCCTATTTTCTCAGGATACAACCCGAGGGAAGCTCCAACTCCCCAATTCTCTGGATACATCCAGAAGGAGGCTACAACCCCCTATGTTCTCCGGCTACAACAGGAAGGTGGCTACAACCACCTGTCCTTGCCCTGTCCAACCACCCTGAAATATAAATGCCAAATGTAGACAACCTGTCATTGTCACTGAATCAAACACTACCATTGTCAACCTATCATTGTCAACCTGTACCAATAAACTGTAACAACCTGTACCAATAACCTGTAACAACTTGTACCAATCAACCTGTACCAATAACCTAAACCAATCAACCTGCACCAAACAACCTGTACCAATAACCTGAACCAACATGTAGCATGAATCAACCTTGACTCATCAATATATACCAACATCATCAACTATACACCTCATGTATGTGCCAACTCATCAACTACTTGTCTCAACCATGTAGCCAACATGTACCTCAACTATATACCAAAGACATACACCAATATAACCATAAAATTTTTATCACTCTATCCGTAAACCAAATACCATAAACCCTTACATCAAACCATGTGCCACAACCTCATTGTTATCTAGCCTCAAGCTAAACCAACAACTTCAACAACACATCAAAATCGAAAGACCAATACCCATATGCCAAATACCAACAAAAAAATACCAATTGTATCCCTCAACAAATATGATATATGAAGCAATACTGAACATCCAATACCATCTCAAGAGATAAAACCTAGATCACAAAAGATACCTCAAACAAGATGTGCCATATCTCTCATAAATAGACCCCAACCATGTTGTTTCCGTGATTTTTTTGCTGCACTTTTTCTGCCGCGATTTTTCTGCCACACTTTTTCTACCACGATTTTTCTGCCGCAATTTTTCTGTCGCACTTTTTTTACCGCGATTTTTCTGTCGCACTTTTTTTTCCGCAATTTTTCTGCCGCACTTTTTCTGCTGCAATTTTTCTCTATCAATAATACCTGCCCAAATAATATTTCATAAAAATAGATATTCAATGATATTCAAGTGTGTTTAAAATGAGAGAGCCTTGCCTCTTATTTATACTTTCATGTAGCATCCCACTTTCCTTATTTTAGGGATTTCTCCATTAACTTTATTATTTAAACAATTTCTTTTGCAAACACTTTGACTTTTTGGGGTTTCTAGATGACTCATGACGGTCCTCCAACTTCACATGGCCATAACTCTCTAACCGTGAGGAGTTATGTGATGTTACACATACCACCAAAAATGGCATGAAAAGCACGATCCATCTAGGATAGTTTCACTGACAAATTCACTGACCTTAATCTCATTATTCCATAATTAAGTATGGGTTCTCTAACCATAGTTCTAGGATAACTCAATCCACAAAGCATCTTCTCATGAGGGATTTCACCATAAGGGGAACACTTTGGAGTTCATCCATTTGTATTTCTTATCAACCATGACAAGACAATAATGAGTCATCTTTACATCAAACAAACTTGGGTACATTACCCGAACCTTTGTGCTACCAGAATTTTATGCCAGACTTTCTTCAATGGTTGACATCAATGACAACCAACCTTAATCAATAGTGTCATCATGATGATATCTTATTTTTATTTATTTATTGGTGTGACAACATCCTTCGACCAACCTATGACTTTATTAGTGGCGATCAATGGTATGTCAACTTCTTTAACTTGACATACCTTAGTGGCGATCAATGGTATGCGATCAATTGGAAATCAATGGTATGTCAAGTTAATGAAATTTCTTGGTGTGCATTTTTTACTTTTTCTTTTAAATCACTTTTGTTACCTGTTAAATGACAGTTAACTTTAGCTTATTTCCAACTATGGATTTGTGTTTGACTTATACTTCTTCACGTGCACTTTAAGAAAACCTTTTTCTTTCCTTTTTTTTATTTGCAGAATTTTGTTTTCTTCTTTCTTTATTTTTAATGCCACCAACAAAATTCACAAATCAAACTTGACCACAGGTCAACAGAAAGATGACTCTGATACCAAATGAAGTGGATTTTGTGGTCCACTTCATGAGAACATCATTAATACATAATATAATTCCATATAATATTTTATTTACTATCCATTTTACATATTTACTTCACATCCTATGAGATACAATATGTGTATATAAATACAAGTAAGGAATGATAAGTCATGTCCTTGGAAAAGGTCATGAATTATCATAGACGCATTATTTACATAATAACAAACCTATAACATATTATTACATGATAATAAATGTAATATACATTAGGAATACTATGGTGATCTTCCAGGTGTCTTCTTCTTTAACACGTACCTAGTGGTATCCTGATTTGATTTCCAACTTGGTGAAATACTTGGCTTGTTGCAACTAACATAAAAAAAATACATCTTGGGTAGAGGGTATCGATTCTTGAGTGTGATCTTGTTTGAATATTTGTAGTTGATACTGATTCGCCAAGTCCCATACTTCTCGGGTACTATGATGATAGGTGACCCAAAATGTGAGGTACTTGGTCAAATATATCCCTACTCCAACATCTACCATGATTGTTTCTTCACTTCATCTACTTTGAGAACAAACTGTTCATACAACCTGATATTTGGTAATGGGGAGTCAGGAAACAAATGTATCTCATGCTCCACTTTCCTCTTAGGTGACATCCCTTTAGGCTCTTGGAACACTCCTCTATACACCCACACCAACTCCTCCAATTGTTGTTTTCTTCATTTGCTACATCCCTCCAGGGATGCCTTCACTATAACTAATTTATCCCCTAGTTGAGTCGCTCTTAAGAAAATAAATGCATACTTCTTACTAGAACTAATAAACTTTTTGGATTGGTCAACACTTACTAGAGAAATATTTGACTTGTATTTGCGTGCATTGATAATGAAATACTTCCCATCCTTGATTAGGTGGTATTGGTTTTCTCTCTTCATGAAGATTTCATCCCTCATATACATGTAGGGGATTCCAAACACTACACCACACAAGTCAATGGGTAGTCCATCTAAATCCACTTGATCAATAAAATATGCACTTATAGAAAACTTGATATTACATTGTTTAGTGAATTTGATCTCTATATCCTTATTCACCCATCCCAATGGATATGGGATTAGATGATCTTGAACTTCCAACCCAAGCTTGTTGACTAGATCATATTCTATGAGGTTGGCCTATGAGTCAAAATCAAATAGATCATTTACCTTAGTATTTTTGACTTGGATTGTAATGTTCTCCAACCCAGTTGAGGTCCATTACGTGTGGAAAATAATCATAAATTAAAAAAAAATTCTAACTAAATTTCTTTTAGCTTATTGACTACAAATTACATACATATTTAACTATCATCTGATACCATTTAATAAATGCATCTACAACATTTAAAAAAAAAACATGAATTCAACTAATAACTCACACAACATCATGTAAAACCATTCTCATACACATAGGTCATGCACAACAATTTAAACTCATAAATACAACACATAAATAGATAAACCACTTATATTTTAATTTAGTTGTGCAACCAACTGCTTGGGACAGACGCTCCACCTAACCATAGACTTTCTACTCCAAATCTCAACAGAAAGTCACTCCCAATTTGGGGCTAGAAATCCACAAAAGAGGGTGGTCTCTCATTGTCCACTCACAACTCATAAATCCCACAACCCACTGGTATTCTCCTACAACTATCCCAATTTTCCACCAGCTCTCTTCATCTCGACCTTCCCAACCTAAGGAACGTACCACTTCATTGATATCATTCCCTTGGATGCCCCATAAATTTATTAGGGTCTCTATGGCATAGGTAACCATGAATATCTCAACTGGGAAACTCAAGGGAACTCACTACCATGAAAACTACTAGTATCAATAACAAACATTTGTTGTTTCAGTGAAAATCACACATGAGTTCACTCTTTAGGCTTGACAATCTGGATGTTCAGTATACTACTCCAAATATGCTCCATAAATGCTCTAAGATGCTCCAAAATTCTCACTCCATGGTTGTTTCAGCTCCAAGCTCTTATTTTTTCTCTCTCCTTGTTATTCATGCCAAAAAATTGATTCCTCAAACTATTGTAACTACCCATATAGATTTCTCTCTTTAGATTGCTTGCTTGAATCACACACTTCCACAATATTATTGTAATCAAACCCATGTGGATGTTTAGATTGGTTAAGATCCAAATAGATTTTTTTTTTACGACAATACTGGGGAAGAATTTATTTTCAAAATATCTGAGGCTTTGTTTCAGATTTGATTGAGGAACCAGAGTCTCCATGGTTCAAAGTTTCGAAAAGAAGATTCAAAGAATACTATCACTTGCTCTAGATACACGGGGTTTATAAAAATCGTATTCAAATATATTTGAATGACCTCAAAAATATCCAAGAACCACCAAATATTTGGGAAGATGAACTCCTTGGTGATTCCGTTGAAAGAACTCTTAAAAGCCCTGACAATTCCATTGGAAAGATTCAAGAGTCTCAAGAAGATATATATTATGACTCCTGTGAAGAGTTTATTTCATACAATTATGATACTTTACCTTATCCACCAAGCCCATCAATGGATTTACAATATCCAACAAGAGGAATGTATTCAAAGAAGGAGGTGGCTACATAAAAGTCCTTCAAATTTTCCAGAAATAGATTTTCAGATGCCTGATATTTCTATTGAATTTTTTTCCACATTCTTTGGGAATACTTTGGAGGATGCAGAAACATTTGTTTGAATTCAAAATCACATGTGTTGTTTTCAATCTCACTGAAGATAATTTTACATGTCGATTATTTGCACAAACTCTGCATTGAGATGCTCGTGAATGGTTCTATTCATTGCTGTCTGGGACCATCACCAATTGGGATGTGTTGGAAACATCATTTGTTGAAAATTTCATCCCAAGAGTACACCCGTATTCTCTTTATGGTGATTTCAATGTTGCTTCTCACCCACCCTTTCCCATATGGACGAAATACACTAATAATTTTAGCCTTTCATATACTCCATATGAAGATCTTTCGAGCAACAAATTTGAGAAGGAAATTGAGGAGCCTCCAACAAATGCACAAGAAGATTTCAGCCAACATACTCATGTGGAAAATTTTGCAACAGATGATGAAAAGTCACAAGATCATTGGCATCAAGAACAAGTGGTGGAAGAAATTAATCTTGAGAACAATGATGGGAAAGATTGCCATTGCATGAAGGAACAATGTTTTTAGGACATTTCCAATGAATCAAGAATATTGGATAGGGATAAGGAGAAATATGAAAGTATTTTCATATTGGAAACTCCTCATACAAAAAAACACAACAACATTCTTGAGAAACTGATAATTTATGTCATTGAATCATGGTTCCAGAGCATTGCTATCCAAGTAATTCAATCTAATTTTGAGTACATCTTTCTCATTTTCACTTCAACACACTTTGGTAATGCTCTTGATTCCTTGGTAGTAGCCCTGATATGTTACCCAATTCTTGAAGTCATTCCACATATCACTTGGATTCTTGAATGGTTCCATTGGAAACCTACTTACTCTTGAAAAGTGTTAATTTCCTCCAAGTAGGATAGGGTAGGTAGATCTTGTTTTTACATAGTTTGTTTGTTCAGTCAAAATTTTGCATAATAAATTTTTGTTTGTTTATTTTGAAGATGAATTCATAGCCCAATGGAAAAAGAAACTGGTCTTTAGATTCCGGTGTTCTTAGAAACCCACAGGGGTCACTATCCCATAGTTGGAGCCAGTTGTTGATTAAAAAATTAGTCACCGCGATTTTCCTCTCTTTGGAATAAAAAAAAATCAAAAGAAGGAAATTTTGAATGATTATAATCTCATGACGTATCCCTTAGTCTCATATTTGTCACACATTTTTCAGATTCAAAATCCGAGTCTGTATGCTCAAGATATCCACGTTTTAGTCTGAAAGAGAATTTCTTCATGTGCAACACAACAAGTCTCTCTCTCGGTGCTAGGTATCCACTCTTATACTTAGTATCATTCTCGATACTTAGTCTCACTCATTATCGATACTTTTTTCTTGGAAAAATGTAAATTTCCACTCTAAGACTTAAGAAATTTCTTAGGATTATTTCTTATTCCACTTCCATTCCACTTCTTCCCATGCTAATCTACTCTTCCATACTATGTATCCATACTTAGTTTTGTTTCCACATTTCCCCTATACACTCTTCCTCTACTATACCACTCTTCCACACTTAGAATTTTTTTTTACTTCCATATTCTCCATAGTCTCTTCCATACTTAGAAATGTTTTCACACTCCCTATCCTCTCTTATAAATTCCCCTCACTCTTCTCTTCTATACTTATAATTTTTTCTATTATTATTTTCCCTCACTTCTCTCTCCTTCTTGGGTTCGTATTCACCATCCTTATCTCTCCATCCCTGCAAGATCTCTTCACTCCTGGACCCAATCCATATTCCATACATAAACATTTTCCCATCCCCCTCACTCCACTCCACTCTCTACTCCGCAGGTTTCTACTCCCTATCTCTTCATACCCCCTCACAACCCGCCATATGATCACAACCTGACAACCTGAAAACCCACCATTACTCCCACTCTCTTCTCGTCCTCCTATTCTCCATACTTGAAATTTTCCTAATTTTTTGCTACCCAATCAAATCAATACATGTTGAAACCTATGTTATCCAATGACACTATGACGTATGGAATCCTATGGAAACCTATGATAGTGAGACACATGGAAATGACTTAGTACTAAATGGGCAATGACTCGGTGGCGAATAGGTGATTACATGGGCACTGACTAGATGTTGATTGGGCAAGTGGGCCATCAAAATTTTATTAAAGTCATGAATTTCCTAATGGTCGATCTCCATAGTATCCTTTTGTTTCACATAATTCACATGGAGGAGTTTTCTATATAAAGACTAAATTATCAATATCCACATTGCATGTGAGATTTTTATTTTTAAAAGGAGAATTTAAATGGAGGGCCAAGATTAATCCATGAAATTGATGGAGGGTGGTTGAGTCTCTGACTTCCCGAGCTCATATCTTGAGTTACTGATGCCGGTTTTGGACATATTATACCTCCTTGGAATGATAATTCAATGATAAATATGATGGAATATGTTTCAAGATCTGAAATTTTCCGTAATTGTTCCATAAGTTGAAATAAAAGTCAGCTATGTTTTCAGGACTTGTTGGTAAAATTTTTTGGAACCTCAACTTCCCAAGCTTATAACTTAAGATACAAAACTAAAAATATCACTCAAGAGGACTCGTTGGAAAGATGGAATGATGAATATTTATTAAACAATGGTTTAAATTAATGAGAAATCAAATGTCATGCTAAAAAAGATTAAAATATAGTCCACTTTTAAGAAAACACTCAACTTGAAAATTTTCAAAATAAAAGTTTATTAAAAAACTTTAATTAAAAACGAAATGGGCCCCACTCCAAGGAATAAATTTCAATTATATAAATTCATTAATGAGAGTTCAATAAAACATTAATTGATTGTTTTACTCTAACAAGAAAAGCATGTGGAAGTTCCTAAAAAGACCAAAACCCTAACTACTTCAAGAAGTATTAGAAGTGGATTTTAACAGATATAGAGCACCATAAAAAAAAGGTTAGAGGGTAGTCAAAAGATAATAATAGAAAATGTACAACCATTAACTTGCAACCAAATATTTGATCAACAAACAAAGATCTCCATTTTTCTTGCTTCTCTTTCTTCTACACTATTTTTCTCAAGGCTTTATGCTTGTATTTTTGAACTAACCATAAGGTTGAGTTCTTGAGTGTTTTTATTGTATTATTCCAAGAGCATTATTTAAAGATCGTGGAGTATTTTACAACCATATATGTGACTGATAAATGTAAGACAATATTGTATAATTGATTCATGGAGATTTAGTCCTTGTGTTTGAAAAACTTTGTTTCTGAAGCACTAGTTAATTGGTTTACTAAATGCTTTATAATGAATAATATATTTCATGTAATAAAGTCCATACAGAACTACTTCGGGGCATGAATTTAATAATTTCTCAGATCTTGGGAATTCTGAGTGTGATATTTTTAGAGTGTGCTTATCAAATTCTTTTCAATTTTAACTGTAAAATTCATTTGAAGTTCTCTGAAATGATCAATACCATTTCATTCTTTTTCTTGTGAGAAGATATGGATGTATCCTCTACTTGCATTCGATTTAGAGGTTTGTATAAGTGATGATGAACATACATTTATTCTGATATTAAATCCTTTCTTCAATATTTTATTGTTAAGAGCATATGTGTTGCACGCAAAGATAATATTTAGTTATCAAGAACCATTCCATATAAAAATAAGAAATAAGGTTTGGGGTTTTCTATCTATCATTCTCCCCAATCCAAGAGCATCAAGATACATCTTTTAGATTATGACAGAGGAGTGCCACCTCTATAAAAATGTAGGGGTATATTCATCTTCGTGAGGTTGTTGTTTGGATATTAACCAATCTAAACATAAAAATCCTCGTGCTCCTAATAACTATGGGATGTGACTTCTCATACCCACCCTCGTACATGCATACAATGATTAGCTTTTGGGAAAATCAATCAAAAAATAGAGTTTAATACATATTGATAATAAAATTTAGGAATGTGAGTGGAATTAATAGACATGGGTAATTCCCCTTTGGCACCCTCTTTTAGGGATTCTCTTATACTCTCCCCTCTCTTGTC
>ML785113.1:33379-53131 GCA_009831015.1 Picea engelmannii | reverse complement strand
ATTTTATGGTCCTTACAGGATCATGCATCGAGTAGGCGAGGTTTCTTACGAGCTAGAGCTTACAGAGGGGAGAAAGATTCATAACGTGTTCCACATGTCTTGCCTCAAAAAGGAAGTGGGACAATTCATTAACACATCATAGGAGCTTCCCCTGTTGGATGAGGAGGGACAGTTGGAGTTAGTTCTGGAGGAGGTTTTGGAGTTCCGAGAGTGGAAACTAAGGAGTAGGGTCATCATAGAGTGTTTTATCAGATGGAGAGGGCTTCTAGTAGAGGACGCTACTTGGGAGAGAGAGTAGGTGTTGTAGCACCCTGGACTGGTATTGCTTGAGGACAAGAAATTTCGGGAAGGGAGGATTGTAATGCCCCTTTCCAAATAGGAGCTCTAGAAGAGGAGGCTTAATGGTCTAAATCGCCCTGTTAGACTATAGCCAGGGCCAAAGAGGGGTAAACATGGTTACTAGAGATCACTCCAGTCAGAGGTGTTATATTTAGAAAGTGACATTGAGTTAAAAATGGTTAAAAGCGCTTTTAAGTCAATATGAGCTAAAAATAGAAGTCAATAGTGAATTAGGGTTTCAACAGTGATTTAGGGTTTTGGAAGTCAACAATGAATTAGGGTTTCAACATGATTTAGGGTTTTGGAAATAAAAAACGAATTAGAGTTTCAACATGATTTAGGGTTTTGGAAATCTATAAAGGAAGGGTCAGCGACCTAATTCATCATTATGCAGATTATGACTTGTCATTGAGGAGAAGAGGCGCATCTCAGGAGAGACAGTTCAGTGTATTCTAGGAGGAAGACACCAATTGGCTGATTTCGGTGTTAAAAGACACACCCTAGTCATCGGGAAGATCATCCAGGTCTTCCATCATTCTTCATTGATTCTGCAATGCTCCCATATTCTGGGCATTATATTTTAGTTTCTTATTTGTATTCCGGCTAAGATCCTTTTGTCTTTTGATCTAGCCGAGTGTTGTTATTTTATTCAGCCGCAGTTGCTTATTTGTATTCCGGCTAAGATCCTTTGTCTGTTGATCTAGTCGAGTATTGTCAGTTTATTCAGTTGCATTCGACCATTTTATAATCCATAGAGATATCATAATACAAACTTTGTAGTCCTTTGTCGCGTTTATTATTTGTATGATCATTTGTATGTTGTAAACCTTTGATCCTACACACACATTAGCAACATTTCCTAGACTAGCCAAGTCAGGAACATTACACTTAATTTCAAAGTCATATTCACTCATAAATTCAAGTGATCTAGTTTTCTGTCATTTAATGTTGGCTATACCAATAAATGTTTTAGATCACAATGGTATGTCCTTAGTTCAAATTTCCTCCCCATGAGGTAATGTATCCACATTTTCAATGCATGTACAATTGCTACTAATTCCAAGTCATGGGTAACCTCTCATGCTCTTTTAATTTTATGGACTCATAACATACCACATGATCTTTTTGTGTGAGAAATCCACCAAGCCATTCCTTGCATGCATCAATGCACACCAAAAAATATTCATCCAAGTCTGCTATCTTTAGTATTGGCGCACTTGTCTTTCAGCTGCTGAAAAATTTCTTCACACTTGGGAGTCCATTTAAATTTCACTCCCTTCTTTTGCAAAGAAGTGATTGGGATTGCAATATTTGAGAATCCTTTTATGAATCTTTGGTAATACTAGAAAAGACCCATGAATGATATGATATCGATGAAATTTCTTGGCACTGGCCATCCTCTAATGGCCTCTATCTTTAAAAGATCCACTGCTACCCTTCTGATAAAATAATATTCCCAAAGTAGTGAATCTTCCTTTGATAAAATATGCACTTACTTATCTTGGAATAATTTTTGTTCTCTCTTAAAAGTTTTAGCATCATTCTTAAATGTATCTCATGTTCCTCTTCTGACTTAGTATATGAGTATATCATCTAGGAACAACGTTACAAAATTTTCCAGGTATTCCCTGAACACTTCATTCATCGGCAACATGAAAACAACTAGGCCATTTGATACCCCGATTGACACTATTGTGAATTCATAATGCCCATATTTTTTCAAGAATGTTGTCTTGCTAATATCTTCTTCCTTTATCCTCACTCGATGATATCCCGATCTCAAGTCAATATTGGAAAATATTCTTGCACCTTTCAGGTAATCAAATAAATCATCAATCCTTGGAAAAGGATATATTTTTTTTCTTTATGGTGACCTTATTTAGTTATCTGAAATCAATACATAGCCTTAAAGTTCCATATTTCTTCTTCAAAAAAATAACTAGCGCACTCCAAGGTGACACACTTGGATGTATATACCCCTTCCTTAACAATTCTTCAACTTTCATTTACAACTTCTTTAATTTTGGTGTGCCCATTTTGTATGGTGTATTGATCACTAGGGAAGATTCTAGAACCAAATCAATAAAGATATCAATGTCTCTCTTTGGTGGAAATTCCAGAATTTCCCAAAAACATCTTCAAAATCCCTTAAGACCAGATGACCTTCAATACTTTCCACTTTATCTTTGGTTTCCTCTTCCACATGGGTTGAAAAAATATGGCATCCCTTCTTTAAACTCTTTTTCAACTGCATGGCTAAAATTTCTCTAACAACTGTAGCTCCTTGAATTCCTTAAGCTTTTCCTTACTTCTCTTTTTCATCAAGAAATGAGATTGTCTTTTTGTAATAGTCTACGAAAACATGTTTTTTTTCCAACTAATCCATGCCATTTACACAATCATATGAACACAATGGTGTGATGTTCACATCTACCTTTGTGCTGAGTCCATTCATGTCTATTGGACAATCTTTAACTAGTTCATTGATTTTCCTATCAGCCCCTATGACCAACTGAACTAATCAAGATTTATTATGCTTACTCATTTTCAAGTGAAACCTTTCAACAATGTTAAATTTTATGTAACTATGGATAGATTCAGAATCACCTAAAATTTATATGTGTTGGTTATCAATCTTACCTTCCACTTCAATCATGGTGGATTGCTATTCTTATTGCTTGTTATCCAAGACATAAATCCTTGGCATGTTTCCTCCCATGTCTTCCAATGTTTCATCCTCTTGAATGTTGTGGACATTCCTCATTTATTTCCCCTTGTGAAGGAAGTCCCTATATAAGTGATTTCTCTCACATCCCCAACATTGTATAGGTTGCTACCTTGGCCTTTTTCCCAAATAAATCTATAGTCTTGTGATCATTTTGGGTTGACTGACCTTGTTGATTTTCTTGGGAGTTATTCTTGAAAAAGGGTGGCTTGAAACCTCTCTTCCTTTGATCCTTTTTAACCTTCATATTGTCATTCCAATGTTTTTGGAAAACTGACCTTCCTCTGCTTTGATCATAAAGATTTTTTTCCCTCCTTGTGGCTTCCTCCAAATTTTTGGGGTTATGATATTGTATCTTGTCACTATAGGAGGGTAACCCACTTAGAAACCTTTTTATTTTTACTTTTTCAACCTTTATGAAGTCAAAGTATTTCAACAACTAAAATATTCTCTTCTCATATTCATCCATTTTCATGCTTCCCAACTTGATTTCAAAGAACTATTTCATCTTCCTTGCATAATAATGTTCAAAAAAATATTTCTCTTGGAAATATCCTTTGAAATACCTCCATGATATCCTTTCCTAATCAAGGTGTTTGTATTTCTTAAGTTGATCCCACCACATGGATTATTTTCCTTCCAAGTGGTAGGTTGTGATTCTAGCTTCTACCCTTGAGGAGTAATCATCCAACTAGAAATATTTATTCATTTCCAACATCCAGGCCTCGACCTCTTCTCCTTTCCTATGCTCACCATTGGAAGTTGGTGGTTTTAGTTTCTTGAGTTCACCTTGCAATATATATGCCTCAAGTCTTCTTCTCTATCTTCTGAAAGGAGACACACTTGGGATGATCCCTAGCCTTGAACTTGCATGAGTTCTTCTAGTGGACTAATTTGTAGAATGATCATGCCTACTCATGCTTCTTGACTACCTATCATTCCCATGATCATCCATTTTTCCATAGATCTAGATGTTTCCACTTGTTTAGCACTAACTTCTTGCTAGGTTCCAGAGTCTTTGTTGACTTGCTTATGCAACATATTTAAGCTCTGAATTATCTCTTCCCAAGCCTTCATAATCCTTGCATTATCAACCATACACCTCTAAACTTTCATGTGCAGACTTATCATAGTTATAGGCTATTGCCTACCTCTTCTTCCATTTGAATATGTCTCAACACTTCCCATACTGACATGCATACCTATGATCTCTTCTTCGTAGCTGGAAGATCCCTTAGCATATTCTATAAATCCAGTCCTTATATAAGAACCAAAAGTTGATATCTTGTACCTCTAATTCTGCAAGAAATGTGCATGTAATAATTATTGTTTAAAAATGAATAATATAAAACATTTCATTGTCCATTGGATGTTGATTGGGTGGTTGGTAGGAATGGTTGTTACCCTCGCCACCCAAGTTCAATTCCTTGTAAGTTACATGTGATTCCCTTAAATGAGTCTATATGATGCTCTTGTTGTTGAGCCCCCAATATTCTGAAAATGCTCGGCCTCCCCATGTTCTCTCATGTATTTTGGGTGGGGGGGGGGTTATGTGAATGTAGTGAGTACCGGTCTTTGGTGCCATGAACCACTTGTAAAAAAAATATAAAACATTCCATCAATTAGAATATATTTTATTATTCATCCCAATTTATGAAGGACATAATGCAATGAGCCAAAATATGATTCCTTAGATACATTCCTCCCTGAAACATATTTCCAACGATTGTACTCATGCCTCATTATGAGTTCTGAGTAGAAAGTTACAACACTTACAAGTTGCAATTTCCACTCACTTACTGCTACATAAATGATTTATTACTTTCTGATAAAATTTTAACACCTATTTCAAAATTATGGGTAGACATATGTCTTGTTCTCCTCAAGAAATTTCCAATGACTAATCATTTTCTCAAATCTGAGCTCTGAGATGAAAGTTATCGCTTGGAGAAGTTTAGACTGTTTTTCCCATTTTTATCCCTATATGCTACAAGTGTCTTTTTTCTCTTCTTGCACAATTTTAAATATCCAGATTCCAAATCTGGCTCCATGGATGGATTCTACGGTTCATAATATCTCTGTAGACTGGTCCTGAGCCCTAAACGAACCTCTAAGCAAGGATTTATTCCCTCTGGAAGTAAATTGATGATGAAATTTTACCTTAATTGTTTCAATTGTAACTTTCACATACGAGCTCTGTTGTATGCCTAGAGTAGCTCATTGGATAGTTCTCTCTGAGTTATTTTATTTGAGCTGAAAAAATAGAGTGTACCTCAGTACACTCTATTTTTGTGGGTTTTGATTTCCTTAAAACATTGTTTAGGGCACCAAAAGCATCTCGAAAGTTTATGACCTTCAAAAATTGTAAAACTTTCGTAGAAATTTGACTATTTTAATGTCATAACAACCTTTAAATACGAGTCATCAATCTCAAATCAGGTGAAATATAAGCCATTGATCCACTAAACCTTCCCAATATTGCAGATAAATCTCCACCATCAATCGCCAGCTTGAAGAAATATGGACTATTGATTCAAGGTCCATCGATGATCGATGATTGATGTTTTCCTTTGGATGTGTGCAACGTTTTTCCAAAAATACTGACTCAACCGTCAACCATTGGCCCCTTTATTTAGAAACCAATTTGAAATGACTTCCTAAACCATATGAATTGAACATCGGTCATCAATTATTTTCATTGGGGAATGAAACTCCTCACCAATTTGGTCGACCCGAACATCGACCCTAAACCATTCCTAATGGATGACAAAAACACTTCTCCAATTCGACCGACCTAACGATCGATTATCGGTCATTTCTTGGATGACGTCAAAACTATGCTAATGTGGCATGCCACATAGACAATGACATGGCATGACACACATAATGATGTGTCAACTTGGATGACATGGCATGCCACGTGGATTTTGACATGGCATGAAATGTCATCCTCCTCTTTTGTTCATCGACCATCGACCATTTCTATTGGTTGAACCTAACACCTTGCCAATTATGTCGACCCCTAACCATCGAACATAGATGATTGAAAATTCCTCTTGATGAGAAAAAACCTCACTAAATCGACTAACCCGACCATTAGCCATTGGGAATTTCTATTTGTAGCTAAAACACTTCGCCAATCCGAACAACCCAACCATCGACCATCAACAATTTCCCTTGGCCAACACTAGCACTTAGAAATTTTCAAGCAAATGCTCTATGAATTTGGACCTTCGATCTACCATTCAAAACGATCTCGGTCTTTGATTTTTCAAACTTCACCCAACTCTACCGACGAGTCTCAACTGCCAATTTTCTCTATTTTCAAAGCTTCAAAATAAAATCCTGGTTGTCGATTGGCTCCAACCTCCCAACGATTGAAAATGAATCCATATCATTGATGTATCTCATTTTCCCAACCACTGAAATGAATCTTAGTCATTGATATGCTTGAACACAACCTCCATAAACCTTATAAATTTTTAAATTTATTAAAATGAATATAGGCCATTGATCTTGAGATCAAACACAATCTCAACTGTCAATTCACTAAACTCTTCCCAATTCTTCAACGACCAATAAAATGTGAAAATGTACCTTCCAAATCAAGTTTTAACTCTGCAACTATGCATATTTACTCCATTAAACCTCTTAGACAGTTACGAGTCCTTTAAACTCGATTTTTTCTTACAGATTTGGGGATTTCTCTCCAAATTTTCACCATTTTTCCCCAAATCTATCATAGAACAAAATCTGCAACAATGAATTTACCCAAATTCCCACTAGTTCTTTTCCCATACAATCCCGATGTTTGAACCGGAGGCTTTGATACCATAATGTAACAATCCCTATCCCAGTTGAGGTCCATTACACGTGGAAAATAGCCATAAATTAAATTTTTCTTATGAAAAAATTCCTATATCTTATCACCTATGAATTACACACATATTTAACTATCATTTGATACCATTTAGTAAAACAATCATGAAAAAAATTAATAACTCACACAACAACATGTAAAACCATTCTCATACACAGAGTTCATGGAAAACAATTTTAACTCGTAAATACAACACATAAATATATAAAATACTTATCTTTTAATTTAGTTGTGAAACCAACTTCTTGGGATGAACGTTCCACCCAACCATAGACTTTCTAATCCAAATATCAACAACAATTCACCCCCAAGCTTGGGCTAACCGTTCACAAAAGAGGGTGGTCTCTCATTATCCACTCATAGCTCAAAAATCCCACAACCCACTTGATCTGGATTTATGAGCGGAACTAAATGAATAACAAACTGAATACAATAACATAGATATATGGAGAAAAACAACAAATATACAGTGAACAATAAATTCTATTGAATAAATGAAAAAGAATGAAACTATAAAATTGCAGAACTGAAAACAACTTGCTCGAATGGTGGTACTTATCTCTGAGAAGAGATGTGGCTGCTACACTCATCTGTCTGAGAAGAATGATTACAATGAGGCTCCAAAGACCTTTTTAACATTACTCATGAATGCCAAAACCCTAAACATCCAAAACCTAATCCTAAGAGATGAAATTCCAAAAGTTATGTGGGCCCCGATGGGTAAGTTGGCACCTCAACTTCCTTTGGTTGTAAATTTTGCATACGACCTCTGTTTTATGTTTGTGATAGCTCGTTGGAAAGGTATTTTCTAAAAATACAAATTATTCCACTAAAATCTAACTCCATCTATAGTTTGACTATGGAAAGCCAAAAAACATTTCTTAGGGTCCCAAAATGACTCTGGACGTACAAAAAGATGCGCTGACAAGAAAACATCCAAAATAAGCCAGTTGGATTATGTGGGAGGCCACCAATCTCCACATGGAAGCTATGTAGGGATTCAGACAACCCTGAAAGTGTAGAACCCAAAATTACAAATAAGTATATAAGAACGTGTTGAACTAAAAACTGCAAGAGGAGCCAGTTAGAATATGTGGGTGGCCACCAATATCCACCTGGATCACCACTAGTATTCTCCTACAACTATCCCAATTTTCCACCAACTCTCTTCCTATTGACCTACCCAACCCAAGGAATGCACCCATCCATTGATATAAGTACCTCATGTGTCTCATTTGTTCATTAGGGTCTCTCTGGCATATGTAACCAAGAATTTCTCAACTGAGAAACTCAAGGGAAATCAGTGCCAGGAAAACTACCAACATCAGTGCTTGAAAACCTGAATCTTCATTCTTATTCTCCAAATATGCTCTAGAAATTCTCCAACATGCTCCATAATTTTCCCTCCATGGCTATTCCAACTCCAAGATCTTGTTTTTTCTCTCTCCTTGTTGTTCATGCCAACAAATCGAATCCTCAAACTGCTGTAACTTTCCATACAAATTTTCTCTCTTTGGATTTCTTTCTTAACTCACACACTTTCGTAGGATAATTGTGATCAAACCCCATTGTTGGTTTTTTCTTTCTCTTCTTACTTCTTCTTGGGTTGACCTAGGTTCGGATCTCAACAGGTTTCCAACAAAACCCTCTAAAACTATCGTCCCTCCTAGTAAACCAGTAGGAAACACTGCACACAGGGTGCACAATGCAATCTCACCCGAGATAGATTTATGGGTGACTGCAATACCCAGGGGTTTGCAGTCTAGGAATGAGTGGGGATATGAGATTGTTTTCTTTCATCTTCATGCATTAACCTTGTTCTTGATTTAAGTATTTCTAGGATTAATTCATCTTTATCCTTATGAATGCATGATAATACATCTAGTTAATCATTCATTCATAAGTTAATCATTAAAAGAAAGTAAATACTCAATAAAAATCACATAGAACACAAGTTTTACCATGGTTCACCCCCTCCTAGGGATATGTCTACAATGATCTCGCTTCTTTTCTATTTTATTTAATTTGCTGCAAAATCTTATGCTGCGCACATTACATCTCAGTAATAGAATTAAGATCGAGGGTGAGAACTCCCTGTGAGGATGACTAGATCACACCAGGATCCTTATATTGTGACCTAACCCTCAAAATATAGCTTATTTGACTCTTCTACAACCTTATTACAATCGATAGTCTCACAAAGTGATATGATCCTTTTCTTTCCTTAACTGACATCTGACATCCCCCCTTTTAGACCTCCTAGGTTCTTATTTATACTATTTCTTAGGCTTATAGCTATTACAATACTTATAAAAAAACCTAACCCTATCATGGTTAGGGTTTCCTACATGCACACCATGTTGTTTTTCCTCTTTCATGATGATTTTCCTGCCACCTATTGCACGCGCTAAAAAATTAGGTCTTTCCCAAAATATATATTTTCTCCAAAAATAGGTCTACGCCCAGAATAAAATTCCTTCTCAAAATAGGCCTACACCCAATAGGCCCCCAACACTGACATGTGGCTCATCCTGAGCCACTCAGGTGGTGTGCGCTCCCTGTACTGCCTAGTCCAAATTGTGGAACTTATCTGCTAGTTCCTTTCCTTTTGTCCTCCTCTGCGTAGTTTTTCCTGTTAGTGCCTTGATTGTCTACAATGTTATATCCTCCTACATTAATTTTGCACCCTATGAATGTGCTTGTGCCATACTTGTCTTCTCTTTCTCCATCTGTGCAATCATCTGTGTTTCTTATTCATGGAGGGGTTCCAATTTGGATTGTCTTTCTTGCTTCTTTGTATGCGTTGTCTTCAAATTTGTTTGCAAAGTCTTCACTTCTTGAATGCCTTTCAAGCGCTCTGTGATACTCATTGTTTTCTGTCATTATTTGAGCTCATGTATGGAAGCACTGATTTTCTCCTCTTATTGGTCCCATTGTTGGAATTTTTCATCTTCTTCTAGAATGGTCCATATATGTGAGGTTCTGTCGAACAACTCGTCTAATTCACTTGATTCTTTTGCCATCTCCGCTATGTGGAGTGCATTTTTTTTCTCTCTCTATTCTCAAACCTACAGAGGAGTCGTAGGATTAATACTATCTTTGAGCTCCTCGATTTCCTGCTTATATCTGTCAATTGTTTGTGAAATCATGTTGATCTTCTCCTCTGCACTCTATTAGCACTAGAAGTCACACCTAGACTGCTATAGGTGTAAGCCTAATACCCATTAGAATTTGAATAATTAAATAAATTTTATGGTTGGTGGATTAGAAAGAAAGAACAAGAAAGAGAGCAACAGAGTGTCTGTAGAGACATTCCATTGGGCATGGAGTTTTAACATTCTACAGATTAAAGGAAATCAAGCTGCCTACCAGACAAAAGGGATATTTAATGATGAACAAAACAATTAATTAGATAACACTAAGAATAAATATTCATCGAGCAATGATCCTCTTTGAAAAATGAATAAAAGGAATTCTTGAACAAAAATCATGAAAGAAGGTAATCACTACAAATCCTTTGCAGCCTAGGAATCTCCTACCCATGAAAATCCATTGATACTCAATGTTGTAAAATCATTCAAGCAAGATGAAAATGTAAAATGTAAAACAAAGAAAACACAATTTGATCGTAACATCTCTCATGAATTTCTAATGTCATAAATGTTACATTCTTATATGACCAGCTGGCTTACAAATCATCATACATAGCTAAACTTCCTCCAACTCTCCCCTAACTCTCTCTAGTCTCTATTTGGAGTCCTCTCACTCATTAAATAGAAAATTACATCAATAATATCTCTAGGAGGTCACATCCTACTCCATGCATTGGATTCTATGCCTTAGAGATATGTGGCAAACAAAAATCCAACTAATTCCTTGATTCTTGGAAACTGTCTTTTAAAATAAATGCAATAGGTACAAGTGTCCCTTGGTGTCTAACTGATCTCTGAGAACCCATTCGAACCTCCTCAAACCGGTGGAATCCCTCCTACAACTCAAATTTATCATATTGTTAGAGGTTGCAACACAATTTTAGGATTCACTGCAAACTTTCTTATTGGTGATGATTTCAACTTTTCTCCCAAACAACGAACTAGGGAAGGCTAATTTTTGGTCAGCATGTCAACAGTAATATGGTGCTTCTCCACACCAAATTTCAGAAGAACCCAAATCGACATTTAAAAGTTAAGATGAAAATATAATTTTTCTGTGTACTAGTTGCATTTGCAGCGCACAGTTGAGTTTGCAGCGTGCAGTAGAGTTTGCAACATGTAGTGAAGTTTACAACGAGCAGTTGAATTTTCAGTGCATAGTGAATTTTGCAGCGCTAGTTGATTTTGCATCGTGTAATGAAGTTTGCAGTGCATAGTTAATTTTGCAGCGTGTAGTGACTTTTGCAACACACAATGAATTTTGCAGCGTGCAGTGAAGTTTGCAGCACACCGTGAATTTTGCATCACATAGTCGCAAATGGAAATGAAGATAAGAAATAATAAATCTTCCTTTTGAAACCGACCCTTGGAGATGTTGGATGATGGCCAGATGCTAAAAACAATATTGGTGCTAACATTGGCTCCTACTGGGGAATGAAATGCTCCCTGGGAGTTGCCAAGAACTTGTAGTTTGAATGCCTTATCCATTTTGAAAATATGAAACTTGTAGTTGTCCATCATGCACTACAGTCGACCTGAGCTGCAAACTGTGAATTGTTCTTTCCTGAAGTATACTTCTTCTCTTTATTGGAAATTAAAACATTCACACACTGTGTAAACTGAGGAAAATGCTTGAAACATCAAGCTTATTTGTTTACAATTCCTATACTAACCAACTGAAGAACCACTTTGCTCATGTATATACACATTTCCAAAATAGCCAATCAAGCAACTAATTTCTTAGCATGGATTTATGCTTGTAGTTGTCTAAAAAAACATAAAAATAATTTAATGTATGCAACAAAAAAATCTTAGACAACTCATACTCACAGTGACAAAGAAACACCATGCCCAAATTGTCAATGCGCGAATCTTTTGAAAACAAAGACTCCATCCAATTGGCTGTTGGATCATGAAACTCATGACAAATTGTTTTGGGCTGATACAAAGGACAAGGTTGCCACTGTACTAAATTTTCTATGTGAATAACATTATGATCTCTCAGATTCTGAAAAACAAAAGACTGCTGCAATATATTTCCACTGTTGTCAAATATTTCAAGTGAAGGATGAAAACGAAGCTTGTCTTCATGATCTTTTACAGGAGTAAGTATATTTTCAAATTTATCATAAACAAGTAAAATTTGAACACACACAAGCTCAGGAACCTGTTTATCATCCTTCTCTTCAATCATAGGTGAAAACACGTCGTAGGAAACCTCTTGAAAGACCCGAGGAAAATATTCTTCTGCAACTATTTCTTCATGACAAGAATCATTTTCATAGTTATCATATGTTGATGTGTATGTTAGTTCTTTGGCATCTGAACACTTAAAATAAACAACTTTATATTCATGAAAATTTGGAGTAGCCTCAAAACTGCTAGAGACATTCAAGTCAAGGACAAATGTGTCTACAGTGTTTCTATCACCATCATCCTTATCATTAAAAAAATCAATATAATCTTCTTTTGAAACTAAAGACCTAGAGAAGGTTTTACATGGGGACTATTCCTCCTCTACACACTCAATAGCTTTTTTGGCTTCATCCTTATAACCAGAAGAATTACTAAATGAATGTTGGATGTAGAATTCAAATTCTTTACAACAATTTTCAAAAAGAAGATCAGTTGGATAAAATATTTTGAAATGATGATGAAACATGGTATGAAACTATTGTAATGATGAAATACTTGGGGGAGGAAGAGATATATACCATCCTTGAGCATCTCCTTCTAGTGTATACATGAATGTTTTCATGAGCACATCCTCATGATGTATATCTAATTGATCCATAAATTGATGAAACATAATGAGGTGTTGTGAAAGATTATTCTCCTTCCTTTCTCTGAATACATGTAGAAAATCTCCCCATTCTGATATATGAGGTACTGGATGTGGGAAATGAGGAACTGCAGAAACATTAAGAGGCACAAACCTCTGAGCCAAAACAACAACAATTTCTTTTGACATTATGAAATTGTGGAGTCACCACTGGATCTGTCCTTCATGGAGTCTCCAGGTGAATGATGCACTTTGTACTGTATCAACAACCTTTGTTCAACATCAAAGACTAGATCTAAGATTTGTCATTCTCCCAGGGAAAATATTCAACTTCGTCCCCAAAAGCGGTGCCAAAAATGTTAGCACTAGAAGTCACACCTAGAATGATGTGGGTGTAAGCCTAATACCCATCAAAATTTGAATAATTAAATCAATTCTATGGTTGGTGGATTAGCAAGAAAGAAAAATAAAGAGAGCAACAAAGTGTCTACAGAGACATTCCATTGGGCATGGAGTCATAACATTCTACAGATCAAAGGAAATCAAGCTGCCTACTAGAAAAAAAGGGATATATAATGATGAACAAAAGAATGAAGTATATAACACTAAGAATAAGTATTCATCAAGCAATGATCCTCTTTGAAAAACGACTAAAAATAATACTTGAACATAAATCATGAAAGAAGGAAATCACTGCAAATCCTTTGTAGCTCATAAATCTCCTACCCATGAACAACCATTGATCCTCAATGTCTTAAATTCATTCAAGAAATATGCAGATGTAAAATGTAAAACAAATAAAATTTGTTTGGATAGTAATAGCTCTCATGAATCTGTAATGGCGGAAATGTTACATTATGATATGCCCAACAGGCTTACATATCAACATACACAACTAAACTGCCTCCAAATCTCCCCTAACTCTCTCCAGTCTCTATTTGGAGACCTCTCAATCATTAAATAAAAAAATACATCAATAATATCTCTAGGAAGTCGCAGCCTACTCCATGCATTGGATTCTATGGCTTAGAGATATGTGACAAACAAAAAATCCAACTAATTCCTTGATTCCTAGAAACTGTCTTTTAGAATAAATGCAACTGCAACCAACTCATTGCATGGAGATTTAGTGGAGTTGAATCTTAGGTACAAGTGTATCTTGGTTTCTAACCGATCTCTAAGAACCCATTCAAACTTCCTCAGACAGGTGGAAGCCCTCCTACAACTCAAATTTATCAATTTGTTAGAGTTTACAACACAATTTCAAGATTCGCTCCAAACTTTCATGTAGGTCACGATTTCAACTTTTCTCCCAAACGAAGAACTGGGCCAGGCTAATGTTTGGTCAACAAGTCAATGGTGATATGGTTCTTCTCCACACCAAATTTTAGAAGAACCCAGATCGAAATTTAAAAGTTATGATGAAAATACTATTTTTTCTTTGTACTAGTTGAGTTTGCAGCACACAATTGACTTCACTGCACGCTGCAAACTTCACTGCGCACTGCAAACTCTACTATGCACTGCAAACTCAACTGTGTGCTACAAACTCAACCGGTACACATAAAAATTGTATTTTCATCATAACTTTTAAATCCAATCTAGGTTCTTCTGAAATTTGGTGTGGAGAAGCACCATATTACCATTGACTTGCTGAACAAAAATTAGCCTGACCCAGTTCGTCATTTTGTAGAAAAGTTGAAATCATCACCTACAAGAAAGTTTGCAGTGAATCTTGAAATTGCGCTGCAAACTCTAGTAGTCTGATAAATTCGAGATGTAGGAGGGTTTCCACTTGTTTGAGGAGGTTCGAATGGGTTCTCAGAGATTAGTTAGACACCAAGGGACACTTGTACCTATTGCATTTATTTTAAAAGACAATTTCCAAGAATCAAGGAATTAGTTGGATTTTCTATTTGCCACATATCTCTAAGGCATAGATTCCAATACATGGAGTAGGTTATTGATTTAATTTTGTACTTAATGAGTGAGAGGACTCCAAATAGAAACTAGAGAGAGTTAGAGGAGAGATGGAGGTAGTTTAGTCGTGTATGCTGATTTATAAGCCTGTTGGGCATATCAAAATGTAACATTTCTACCATTAGAGATTCATGAGAGCTATTACTATCAGATTATGTTTTCTTTGTTTTAGATTTTACATTTTCATCTTTCTTGAATGAATTTAACACATTGAAGATCAATGGTTGTTCATGGTTAGAAGATTCCTGAGTTGCAAAGGATTTGCAACGATTTCCTTCTTTCATGATTTTTGTTCAAGTATTCCTTTTATTCATTTTGCAAAGAGGATCATTGCTTGATGAATATTTCTTCTTAGTGTTATCTACTTCATTATTCTATTCATCATTATATATACCTTTTGTCTGGTAGGAATCTTGATTTCCTTTGATCTGTAGAATGTTATGATTCTGTTCCCAATGGAATGTCTCCGCAGACACTCTGCTACTCTCTTTCTTGTTCTTTCTAGCTAATCCACCCACCATAAAATTGATTTAATTATTCAAATTATGATGTGTATTAGGATTACACCTACAACAATCTAGGTGTGACTTCTAGTGATAACACACTCCTCACAGGTGCTTGCGCGTTGTCTAGGATGCGATCATAGATCATTGTTAATCCTTGTTCTAGCTTATCCATGTGTTCTTTCTCCTCCTCTTTCTCCGAGGTCAGTTGGTCGCATGTGATTTGTAACATTTCAATGACTCTTATACCCACCTCTAAGTAGGTTTCATCCACACAGTCCCTGGACTGCACTTCTTTCATTATGTTGGCCTGGATTTCATAGAGTGCCTCAATGGTTATCTGCACCATGACGAATTTAAATTTCTCCACTTCCCCCATTGGTTTCTGTGTATTCTCATGATCCATTATGATCATTTGGAGAGTGACTGTAAATGTGTCCTTTCCTTTTACTACCAACTACATTGTCTCGTCTCCTTCTTTTTGCGTAGGGGGTCACTGTGTCTTTTCATGATGTTGCGCTATGGCCTGTGGTATTGCTTGACTCCGTACTTGTTGTATAGTTTCATGGAATTCTATGAGCTTAGCCATGATCTCTTCTCTTTGCGCCACTACAATACAGACCACCTCTTCCCCCCTATATTAGACCTTTTCCATGATGAATTCAACATCATCCTCTATCAGAGTGATGAATGGTTCTTCCATGATATATTTCCTCTTTTTGCACACCTCTACTACCTGCGTTGGCTTCCTTGTTGTCTGTGAAGGTTGCACCCCACTTGTTGTAACCTAAACCCTATCTTCCACATCCTATGATGTATCCCCCTTTCTATTCTATGGTTGGCTTCTTGTCCTTGTCATTGTTTTTTTCTTCCTTGGTATTTTTAGCACTTTGTTTCTTTCGGATGATTGATTCCACCATGCAGCCTTTCTATTTTTATCGACAGGGATGTTTTTTTTGCTGAGGAACCTGCTTCAGCGTTTTCCTTGGGCTTGGATTATTGTGTCACGACTGGTATTGTTGCTATTTTTGTTACTGGTTGTTGTCACTGCGCAGACTAGTCTTTGATTATCCATTCAACTTCTTCCTCAGTGACAAAATATTTCATTTCTAGCCACGCCTTCTTTGGATCCCTTGCAGCCTAGATCCACATGTGGTGTCTAGATGCCTTGAAACTGGCTATACCTTCTGTCTCTTGGATTACCTCCACAGGTATGTGCCACACATTGGTTATGCGTTGTTTATTTCCTCTAGTAACATTGCAAAAAATATGTTGTTGGCTTGTTGATTTTTATTGTCCTTGTCCCACCAGAGGGACTCATACCTGACCGCATAGTATTTTCCTTTCCTATCCAAGAAAGCTAAGAAATTTGTCTCTTTCCATCTTGACAAAGCTATAAGAATGATAAGCCATGATTAATGGAACTTGGCTCCATTATCCTGCACAACTCTTCAATCCACCAAAAAATGATTCAATAGGTACGGTGCCCATATGAACCTCACTCCTTTCATGCACTGCATGTCTACTGCAATAACTCCTGCTGCTGCTTCTTCTTTTCGAAATTTCCTCAATATATTGTAAGCCATAAGCTTGTTGGTGAAATTTGTCACATTTTCGTTAATATCCTTGACCATAATGCCCCTGTTTCCCCAACTGGTGCCAAATTGTGCTTTGACTAGCTCAGATATTTACTTCTCGCACGCCTTATTATCCAAGTACTCCTATGGATGCGCCTCGACTGTAGGTAGTCCTATTATCTTGGTGATCAATGCCACATCTAGTTGTACTGACCTATCCATCCACATGATGCCTCTGTGTATGCGGGAGACTAGTTGTTTGGCGCAGAGCCTGAAATTATTACCGCACCCGAAGTGCGCTATATCCAAAAGGTTCATTATACCAGAATTGTACAACCCCGTTATCCACCGTGCCGGCTCCATAATTGGTTTACCTAGGGGTCTAATTTCCCCTTTTTTTGTTAAGTAAGTATCCTCATCCAAATATGGGAATTCGGTTGCATCGCGTACATGATGGTACGAGTACATTAGTTTTGGTACCTTCCCTAGCATATCATCCACAATGACCACTACATTTGGGAGATATGGGAGTGTGATTTCTGTGGAATCCTATCCATTTCTTTTCTACCCGACAATATATTGGTCTGCCTTTACTATTTATGTGTTTTCTTCTTCCCTCTCAGAGTCTGGATGGCTGGTGATATTCTCGACCAATACCTCTTCTCCTTCGTTGGTATGTCAATGTCTCATCATTTCATCAGGTTTCACGACCGTTTCAGGGCTAGGATTCAAGATACCATTCCGAGCCCCAGAACCCTATCCTATTTCCCCTTGCTGCATTGTCAATGTTTCCTCTTCAACCCATGTCGGGCTGATCGATTTTGTGTCTGAAGTGGTGACATCTTCCAGATTGAACACATTCTTGGGTTGTCTCATTCTTTCCTTGTGCCTTTGTCCATGTCAGGTAACCCATACATATTGTTCTAGAACGTCGAACTTTGGTGGGGTCATAATCTCTCCAATTCACACACTCGCTTTCTTCTTCATAAGTTTCTAGCTAGGGCATGCACTTTGTATCTCGCTCTGTGCTAAAAAATCGCCAAGTCTTGAACTAACGCATGTTTTCCGCCTTTTATAGACCTGGTCGTAACTATTTTTCACTTTTTGTGTGCGTTTACACAGAGTTTAATTTTTCCTACGCATCGTCTTCTATTGTTGTCGTAGTAATTGCTATGCACGACTTTTTTTTCTCACTTTCTTATGGTTCAGTCAACTTTTGCGTCTTTTTGTGTTTTTATTCCTTTTTCTATTTTTCTATTCCTTTTTTATTCTTTTTCCCCTTTTTATTTATTTTTATCATTTTTATGTCCTAATATTTACTATAGTACACTATATACATGTCTTTCTTACTGCGTTGTAAATTTCAATGGTTAGTAGGTCGACTGTCCCTGTACAGTTTCAATTGACTATTGTTTATCATGATTTTTAGTTCTGTTACTCTCAAGTCCTTTAGTTGTACAAATTCCCCATCTGTGACAGTATTTACTTCATATGGTCCTAGCCAATGCATTCTAAGCTTACCAATATGTTGGAAAAAATTACTATCATAGAGAAGAAATAGGTCTCTCCTCCCAAAAACTCTTCTTTTTAATATGTCTGTCATGTCAGGATTTGTCTCTTGCTTTCTATACTTCCTGGTGAAATCCTTCCAAAATCCCATCCTCTTCCATTTCCATTAGTTGACTTATCCTCTTCTATATTGCGCCTCTTTCTGTCATGTTGGTAATTGTTGTTATGTGCAGAATGGGTACCATAAATTCTAATGGAACCACTGCTTCTTACCCATACACCAATATGAATGGTGTATATAATGTCAACTTCTTACATGTGGTCGTAGTATATTCTCATAGTACCGCTGGTATTTTCAAGTCCCAATCATCTCCGTTGACATTGCAGATCTTCATCAAAGCATTTTCCAAAATATTATTGAAAGCTTCTACTATTCCATTTGCTTGAGGATGATATGGTGTACTCTTATGGTGATAGAATTCAAATTCCTCAGTCATAGCGTTGATGGTATTATTGATAAAATGAGTGTCTTGGTTTCTCATTAGAATCCTTGGACATCCAAATATGGTGATCACTTGTTCAAATAAAAAGTGTGTTGTTGTCTTTGTGCTATAGTCTTTCACTGGTGTTGCTTCTGCCCATATCGTTAAGTATTTAGTCGCAGTAATGATATATCTATCTCTTGACCTTTTTTCTAGTGGATTAATAGGTACAACAAAGTCTATTGCCCATTTTTCAAATACTTATAGAGTCACTTGTGGTCTTAGAGGAATCTCATCCCTTTTGTTGGGTTTTCCAACCCTCTAGAAGGCATCACATTTCTGTAAATATTCCTTGGAATATTTATGGACTGTTGGCCACCATAGTCCTACATGCAATACCTTATGCATGATATATTTACCTCTACAATGTTCTCCAGTTATACCTTCATGAGATTCTACCAAAATTTTGGGTTGTTCATGTTCCAATACACACCTTCTCAAAATTCTATCTTGTATAAAAGTCTTGGAATAAGTTGATAGTCTGTAGCTCTGACTACCATATTTTTCTTCTGTGCAGTGATAAATTCCTATGGTGCAACCCCTGTACTTAAGTATTCAATCATATCAATGAATTATTCGTCAACTACCTGTACTGAAAATAATTGTGCATAAGGGAAGTTGTCTTCCAAGTTAGTAGGTTCTTCTCCATTAGTTACCCTTGACAGGTGATCAGGTCTTGCATCCAACTTCCCTGGTTTTACTATCACTTTGAAATCAAATTCTTGAAACAATAATATACATCTACAAATTCCCCCCCCTAACT
>ML785113.1:0-10393 GCA_009831015.1 Picea engelmannii | reverse complement strand
TTTGATAAATTTTGTCCTAGATTGAAAATTAGGGCACAACTAGATGAAAGAAGGTTTGATATGAGTAGATCTGACAAAAATAGTGAAAGATATGTTATTCCTATGCATAGAAAGAATGTTTGGACTAAAAAATGGATGCAGGATCCTAGAAAGATTTTTTTGTAGGTTAGCTACTATGATCCTAGTGCGCAGTACAGGAAAGGGTGGGGATTATTTAAAAGAAAAATACTAACCCTTTGTTACAATTGTAGAAGACTGGGACATCTTGCTAAGGAATGCCCTAGTAGAAGACCTAGTTGTCTTTGTTGTAAAACTATGGACCATGATGTTCTAGATTTCCCTAGAATGATTTCTAAGGTTCAAAGAATGAATTTGAGACAAGAAAACCCTAAGGAAGACCAAGAAATTGTGACCATGGAAGAACCCCAAAAAGAATCAGAGAATGGATTACTACAAATGAAAGAAACCCTAAATGATCACATAAATGCTATTACTTATCAAAGATCTTCAAAGAAAAAGAATGCATATAAGAAAGAATAGGAGACTTTGAAATTGATTGTGTTCTGGAAGAAGAAACACAGGTGAATATCAAGACAGAAAGAACTTGGGAAACTTTAGGAAAGCATGCTATGATTCCTTCATTGGGAGGAATAGGATTATTTAGAGGAAAGTTGATAACCCTAAGTGGAAGACTCACCCAGATATCTATGAGTGCTCATGGAACTTCAACAAAGGAATATTTTGAGATTGTTAAATTTATTGAGAACAACACCCCATTTTCTATATTACTAGGAAAACCTTGGATTGAAAAGGATTAGGCCAGAAGAAAAGAAGAGGAAGTCTTAGAGCAGAAGAAGAAAGAATTAAAATATTTCATGACTAGGAGGACAACACACTTGATTGAAGAACATGAGAACAGATTAAAGCTAATTAGAACCAGAAACTTGGATGAAGAAGTTAAAAGAACACAAGAAGACTCACAGAAGACTGAAGTACCTACCCCATAGAGAGAAGACATCTTACTCTCCGACCTTATGAAAGAATCTCAACAACGCAAAGTTACTATGCCAAAAGGAGATAAGAATAAGAATGGAAAGAGGAATACCAAGATGAAGATCACTGTGAAGAAGGCTAGAAAACTCAGTAAGAAGAGAGAAAAGATAGAAAAGTTACAGAAGGTCCCAGAGGGGACTTCGCAGAGGGAAGGTTTGCAATACTGGAACTTCATCGGGATATCAGAACAACACAACATGGCACTTCGCCATGGCAAAGAGATATAATCATTGAAAGCATTATAACCATTAGCCCGATGACCTGAATGGTTAGAACAACAGTAATGGCCCGAAGACTTGCCATCAGAAGGTTGGGACCGCGCTGCAACACATAGAACCACATTGATGAAGACCTCTCATCCATTGGAGAGATCTGTTACATCGTGTCTACTTATCCTGTCGACTGTTTCACCGAGAAAACTTTTACGAATTGTATCCAAGCCAACTCATTGCTACCGCACTGTGTTTATTGAGATCAAAACTTGTTCCATTGCATTGCACACTCATTCATCCACCCGAGTCATCCGATCTAAGTGTGCATGTAAGACAAGCTTAGTGCCACAGAGAAATCCATCAAATAATTTCTCATCGTTCTCATGGCTGAGAAAGTAATGTCTGCAGGTATTCATGCATCATCGATGAGAGGAGTGCAAGCCTCTCCGTCGATTGCTCGTAGATTCGAACCATCCCGACCAGCAACAGAGAAGAGAACCAAGCACAGATATGACCTAACCAACATGAAGTTAATCCCGACCATCTTACCAGACTACATCCCACCTCTGGCTCTAGCAGTGAGTCGTGAAAGTGTCTCGAGGGACTTTGATTACACCATGGTTACTGTGTACCTCCCAAAGGGGATACATGCAGTTAGAACGCAAGAGGATAAGATCACGACATTTAATTTCAATGAATTCAACCTAGGAGACCACAAGAACCATAGTATGCTTTCTCCTTACAAATACTTCACTAGGAAAAAGGGGAAGAACTCGAAAGTAATCCCCCAGGTGTGGACTATGAACCTTGCGCAGTCCACCCTCTTGAATGTAATGAAGATTCTGCACTTTGGAAGGCACCAGGAGGTTAACACGTCTATTAAGATCCTTCTCTGATGTTACCATGGCGACTACCTATGTCTAGACCGATGCATCATAGTCGATCCAACACTAATCCATAGGATCACTGGATTAAGCATGTAGGGACTCGACTCGTGGGAATTCTACCCAGGAAAGGCTACAGATCGCGCATTGTCACAGAAGAACAAATACATATATGGAGATGTAGAAAAGGGGACGTGAGGCTACACGGTAGCTTCCATCCAGAATGGCACAGATTGCCTAGCCTACCAGTTGATAGTAGGAAATCTCATAAGAAAGAATAGACCTACACAGGTCACATGATTCGTTGTTGACCTCGCTGGGAAATGTGTAAAAGGAATCCAGATGAACTGGGTGAAGTACTTGGTCAACGAATTTGAATTATATTGACGTGAAGCTCACGATCAGGGCTATGAGTTCCACTTTAGCTGGCTCTTGATCCTCATCACATTTACCACTTGGGAGATGATGGAAGGTGCGACCTTCCCGGACATCGAGTCGTTCAAGCTACTCGCTGCAAAATTCACCACACTCTAGTACTCGAGTGATATGGGAAAACAATGGTAGTCGAACATGGTCTTCCACATATACTATCTCCAACTGAAGAAGGCCATCGAAGTTGTCCCTTGCATGATGCCAAACACCCTGTATTGGTTCAGACCTCTCACAGATCGAAACTTCATATACATCACTACACAAGAAGACGAGCATAAAGAGGAGCTTCAATCACACTATAAACTCATAAAGGAGGACCTCGAAGAGATAACCAAGGACTGGTTTGGAGAGATCCCCATCCCCGCTGACCCTGTAGAGATGTATGATCCTGAACTTGACAGCTCGGAAGCCGCTCACAAATAATATGACACACCTGGAACTAGTAGAAGAAAGAAGACTGCAGAAGTCCAATACTTTAGCAGTGCATCAAAAGAAACTGCTTCAATATCACCTGATCGAGGGGGTGATGATGAAGTAGAAAAGACAAATGGTAGAGAAGATCATCATAAGCAAGGTGAAGTAACACCGCCTAAGGATCCTGATGATGAGGCCGATACCTTGAAGAAAAGGAAGGTTTCCCCCATGAAACTCACTTCCCAAAAGAAATATAGAGCCACCTTGACTAAGATGCAAACTGTGCTCACTATAGATGACTTCAGCTTCATCATTGCAGCTATAGAAGATGCCTCGCAGGACATCTTGTAGAAACATGAAGCCAAGTAGGAGGAGATGTACGATATAATCGAGGTTGAACTCATAGGGGTACAACAGGCCCTTCAATCCATCCACGTAGTATCCACTGCGCCCCCACCATCAGAAGAACCAGAGTTGGGAGATGAGCCTGCCCAACTTCACAAACTAGTTGATGCAACCAAAGCTCACCTTCATCGAGAAAAAGCTGAGAAAGACCAGGCCACAATAGCCTTGAAACAAGCCCAGGAAGAAATGATAGAAAAACTTTGGGTTGCACAAAAGGAGAAAGAGGACCTTTAAGACAAGTTTGAAGAAGAGAGGACGTAGGCCAAGAAAGAAAAAAAATTGTTGCTCACTAAACAACTGGGATTCAAAGAAGCAGTCGACAAAGCACTTCTATCTGTTACAGGCTTAGATCCAAAGGTAGAAGACTGAGTGGAGCATCAAGTAGCGCAGCTCGCAGAAGCTATCCAATAGCTACAACAAATAATAACAGACTTAGAGCTACGAACAATGCCCAACACTCCATCGGATGTATGAGATCAAAGAGAAGAAACTGCTCAAAGTGCAGTTGAAAGAATCAAGGCCCTCGCCATGGAATGTAAATAACTAAGTGATCGTAGTGCCCATACTTATGAGCAACTCACTGAGGATTCTGAATTGAAGGCACTAGAGTCACAACTCCAGGAGGCAAAGAAGCAAGAAGAAACAATAAAGGCGCACTTGAAGCCCCTGTCAATCATTGAGAGGATGAAGTGATCCCAAGAACAATGCACTACTCAAAAATAGGTCCACACCATTCAGATCAAAATCATGGAAGTGACTCAGAGGCTCCAACCAATACAGGATGAGGCTTGCCAACTATTCGCAGAAATTTAAGGCCGAGGAGCAGAACTAGAGCAAGTCGTCACTGCAATTGAACAACACTTAGAGGGACGTCTCAACAAAGTAACAATCCAAGAGTTCACCGAACATGATTTTGTGGCACACCAATAGGTCTAAGAAACTCGAGCCAAGATTGAGACTTTAGAAGCAGAGCTACCCAGACTAGAGTGACTCGGGATGAGTCACAGGTGAGTGTTGGGGGTCTATTGGCCCTTGACCAGGTTTTGAGGATCCTTGGACATATTTGATATACTTTTGGGACTTCAACAGGTTGTCGAAGACGGAGGACAAGTCGAAGCATATATCACAGGATCTCAACCATTTTTAGGTATTTTTGGGTTTTAGGCTTATGTAACAGGTATGGGGATGTCGACACATGGGTTTACCCATGTTTACAACTGATTTTGTAATGTATAAATAGATGTCTAGGCAATGTAGGAAGGGGGATTGATACCTTGCTAAGTGCTAGGGCAAGGGAGACATCTATCTGATTCTAGGTGCTAAGTGCAAGTGGTAATTGTAATTTCTTTGTGCATACTGTGTAAGACTTGCAGAGCTAAGTGCAAGTGATTGTAAGAGACTATGGAAGGATTTGTGTTGTAACTCAGGGAAGGAGGATCTAAGGATGTGTGTAGATCTCTTGTCCTCTACGGAGTAATATATTAAGGCTCTGTGCATGTAGAATATTGACATAAGACAATAAAGAGAAGAAGAGTTGGTGGACATAGCCCCAGGGAGGGGGTGAACCACGTATATCCTGTGTTGTGGTTTCTTTGTGCGTTTTGGGTGTTCTCTTATTTATGTGATTAAATGATTAGTGTGCTGATGTATGTTAGATGAATCTGATATGATAGCTTAGTGATGAATAATGTGAATGAATGTTAGATCTGACCTATGTTGATGTGCTTAGTGCTTGGTTATATTAGATCTATGTGAATACTGCATCATTCTGTTATTAAGGTTTATCTCCGTTGTAAGCTAAAGGAAAATATTGATGAACTGTAACTGCTAAGTGCTCTATTAAAGTGTTACAATCATAGATCTGTGTCCCATATAAGGTTGCATACATCATATTCCTTCAACCACCCTTGCCTATACCTCGGGTGAGACTTCATATGTTTCACAGGTGTTGTCGAAAGGGACGGTAGTCAGGGTTTTGTTGGTGCATTGTTGTAGTGTTGAACCTTGGGTCTGCCCCTATGCCAACACTATCCCTCATATGACACCAAACACTCTACACTGATTCAGGCCACTTATGAAGTTCCGCGCAAATTGTGACTTCATTTACATAACTACGCGTGTAGACGAGAGTAAAGAAGAGCTTCAGTTATGCTATAAGCTCACAGAGGAAGACCTAGAAGATATAACCAAGGATTTCCCTCTGGATATCCTTATCCCTACTGACCCCGCAGAATTGTTTGACCCCAAACAAATCAAAAGCTCGAAGGCCACTCGCGAAGCACATGATACACCTGGAACTAGTAGAAGGAAGAAGACCAAAGAGGTCCAACAATTGAGCAGTGCCTAAGAAGAAACCACTTCAGAATCACCGGGATGAGGAGATGATGCCAAAGTAGATAAGGAAGAGACCAATGGAAAAGAAGATCAACAGAAGAAAGGCAAAGTAACACTGCCTAGGGATCCTATTGATGAGGCCGATCCCTCCAAGAAAAGGAAGGTTTCCCCCACGAAACCTACTTCCCGGAAGAAGTCCAAAGATATTAAGACTAAGTTGTAGACTGTAATCACACTCGATGACTTCGACTTCATCATCGTAGCCATATCATATGCCTCGCAGGACCTCTTGCAAAACATTGAAGCCAAACAAGTAGCCATGTATGATAGAATTAAGGCAGAACTCATAGGGGTACAATAGGTCCTTCACTCCAGCCACGCAGTGTCCACTGCGCCCATGCCATCAGAAGAACTAGAGTTGGGAGATGAGCCTACCCAACTCCACAGATTAGCTAATGTGAAATAAGCTCACCTTCGTCATGCACAAAAAGAAAAATAACAGACCACAGTGGCCCTGAAGCAAGCACATGAGGAAGGAGTAGATAAACACAGGGCTGCGCAGTAGGAGAAGATTTCCCTCCAAACAAAGTTTGAAGAGGAGAAAGAACAGATCCAACAAGAGAAAGAAAAACTACTCGTGGAGCATATTGGAGTAAAAGAAACAGTCAACATAGCACTTCTCTCTGTGACAGGCTTAGAACAAAATGAGGAAGACCCGGTAGAACATCAAGTAGCACAGCTTTCTTAATCCATCCAACAGCTTCAACAAAGAATAGCAGACCTAGAGCTACAAACCGTGCCGAGCACTCCACAGGATGTGTGAGATCAAAGAGAAGCAACTACTCGAAGCGTAGTTGAGAGAATCAAGTCCTTTGCCAGGGAATGTAAATAGCTTAGCAGTAGAAGTGCGCAGACTTATGAGTGACTTACCGAGGATCTTGAATTGAAGGCACTGGATTCACAACACTAGGAGGAAAATCAACAAGCAACAACAGTTCAGGAACAGTTAAATCTCCTGTCAGGAGTTGAGAGGATGAAGAGATCCCAGGAACAACATACTTCTCAACAACAGGTCCACACCATACATAGAAAATTCATGGAAGTGACTCAGAGGCTCCAACAATTCAGGACGAGGCTTGCCAATTGTTTGAGGAGATTGAAGGATGAGGAGCAGAGATGGAACAAGTAGTCATTACAGTCAAACAATGCTTAGAGGGACCTGTCAACGAAGCAGTTATCCAAGAGTTCATCGAGCAGGAGGCCTTGGCGCAATAACAGGTCGAAGCATCTCGAGCTAGGCTCAAGGATTTTGAGGCAGAGCTACCCAGAGTAGAGTGACTCAGGATGAGTCACAGGTGAGTGTTGGGGGCCTGTTGGACCTTGACCAAGTTTTGGATATCCTTGGTCACTTTTGACCTATTTTGGGACTTTGACAGGCTGTCGAAGGTGGAGCGCAAGTTGAAGAAGAGATTGTGGGATCTCAGCCCCTTTTTAGGGATTTTTGTGTTATGGGATTATGTAACGGGTATGGGGATGTCGAACCATGGGTTTACCCATGTTTAGGCCCTTTTGTAATGTATAAATAGAAATCTAGGCGATGTAAGTAGGGTGGAAAGGGGTGTAATGCTAAGTGATAAGTGCAAGTTGTAAATTCTTTGTGCATGCTGTGTTGAGAACTTGCAGAGCTAAGTGCAAGTGACTGTAAGAGATTTTGTAAAGTCTTTGTGTTGTAGCCTAGCTCGGGGAAGGAGGATTTGTCTGGGTGCACACAGATATCCTGTCTTCTACAGAGTGGGACCTTATGGCTCTGTGCATGTAGATGATTGACATAAGATAGTAAAGAAGATGAAGAGTTGGTGGACGTAGCCCCAGGCTGGGGTTGAACTACGCATATCCTGTGTTATGGTTTCTTTGTGCATTATGGTTATTGTGTTGTTTATGTGATTTATGCTTAGTGCCACAATGTATGCTTAGATGGATAAGATATGATAGCTAAGTGCTTAATGATGCAAATGTATGCTAGATCTGACCTATGTTGATATTCTTAGTGATTGAATATATTAGATCTGGATGACTACTGCACTGCTCTATAATTAGGGTTTATTTGTGCTATAAACAAAGGTTAAATACTAATGAATTATAAATGATAAGTGCTTTGTTGAGGTGTTACGATCATAGTTCTGTGTCCCAGCTAAGTTTGCAGACACTGAAGTCCTGCAACCACCCCTACCTCTACCTCGGGTGAAACTTCATCTGCTTCACAAGTATTTTCGAAAGGGACGATAGTTAGGGTTTTGTTGGTGCATTGTTGAAGAGTTGAACCCTGGGTCTGCCCCTGTGTGCCAACATCACCTGATTCAAAAGTCATTTTTATTGTCTTTGGGTTGATTTTATCCTGGTTATAAAATTCCAATCCAGTCCAAGTAATGTTGGGTAAGGTGTTGTGCCATCCAGTATCTCTATCACATCGAAATATACCATAGTGCGCAGTCCATCCAAATCTATTGTCACACCTTTAAGCCTTCCAATTGGTAGCACTCTGTGTTGATTTTCTAATTTCAGTTGGACAAGTGAATAGCCTAAGGTAGGTTCTCCCATACACTGCAATGTCTTCTTAGGTAAGACAATTACTTCAAATCCTAAGTCCAATATAATATCTCCCATGTTGAAGTCCCCAATGTTGGCATTCAATCTGAATTCTCGGATTGTCCTTCTTCTTGTATGGAAATGATTGATTGTTTTCTATTGTAACTTTTCTTATACCTCTGTGTTGCATCTTTCTAGCAGATTTTGTAAGATCTTAACAGATGATGGATCCTTCAATAGCTTATCATAGGATTGCAATTTTTTTTTTATGGTACTTACTTCCTCTAAATGTTGTCAATTTTTTTTTTATGGTACTTACTTGCTCTAAATGTTGTCCTTTACTGGTATGGTCCATTGAGGAGGGAATCTCGTACATTGGTGAGTTCTGAGTTTGTTGCATGGATAATGTAGACACAACATTTTTCTTGAGAAACTCCTGTTTGTCCTCCTTAAATGTTTCCTTTTCTTTTCGTGCATCAAATTTCTTATGTGGTTCAATATTCTTCTTAACCCATTGGTGTTGCGTTAGATCTTGTTTTACTGCATCAGTTCCTATCTTGGATCCTCCTTGAGTGACTATATTGATGTTTCTCCCATCATCCCTAAATTATGTAAAGATCCAATGGACATTCTAGTTTGTCTGGTTCCTTTTTTCTTGGATCTTTCCCAAGAGTGTTGGACAATCTTCTGTGTCATGGTGTGATGCGTGACAATACATACATGTCGCTAGTGGGAGTGGACAATCCCTTGCATAATGTCCTGGTTGTTGGCAGCCATGGCACACTATTGGTCTTATGCCTCATCCAAATCCTCCTCTTCCTCGTCCTCCACCTTTATAACCACCTCGATCTCCTCGTGGCGCATTGTACTGAGGTACCTAGTTATACTGCGTGGGGTTAAACTGTGGCTTCATATTATTACACTGCAGTTGCACATTGTTGTATTGTTGCTGCACATTATTGTATCGTGGTGGTAGCTGATTGAACTGAGGTGCAACTTCTACTTTCATCATTTATTCTTGCACCCTATAAGTATCTGAAGTTGTTTCTCTCATCATCTCCATCGTCCTACAATCCTTATCATCATGACCCACTGACTTGCAAAAAATGCAATATGAACTTTTGGGTACTGTGTTATATTTCTACATCATTGGAAAATGATATGGATCATTCCCATGTGTCTTATAAATATCGCACCATGGTCCTCTTGTTGAAAATGGGTTTGGAACCCTTGTCACCATATACTACGCGAAAGTTGGACATTCATTCTTATGGTGTCATTCTTATTAATTTTAAATGTTAGGTTATTCAAATCCTCCTTCAACTCTTCTATTGTTGAATCTATCAACTGATACTGGTTCTCTTCCATTTGTAAGGCCTCCTGTAGAGCCTCTTCATGAGTTTGGAACTTGTGTTGTCTTAATGGGCATTTCAAATGTGGTAACAATGAGTTCACAACTAAATTCCTATGTTGCATGTCATTAATTGCATATTTCAACTTACCTTTCAGACGTTTGAACCTTTGATCAATCTCCCAAATATACTCACCTTTTTTTTCCTAATTTCAATCATTTCATTCATATACTGGTCTTCAGAGTTGGGATTCTGAAATTCGTTTATCAATAGTTTTTTCACATCTGAAAAAATCTTTGTTACTCCTGGTGGACTATTTACATCTAGGCTCATATACCAGTTCAGTGCACGATATCTTAGTGTGATTGCTAATTGCACGAGCTTTGTATCTTCATCTGTGATCTGGTTTTCTTCCCAGATATTCTCACATATGAATAAGTTCTTTTCAGGGCCCTTTGATGCCTCTCCTCGAAATTTTGCTAATCTGATCTTAGGATCATGTCCTTCCATTTTGAACTATGTTGAACTACTGGCTCTGCATGGTGTAGATAATTGAATGTTACTTCCTGAATTGGCTCCTCCAATTGATGCTCCTTGATTGGATGTCTGTTCTGTTGTATTTATTCTACTAAAATCCGGTTGTCTAAACGTTGGTATTCTTTCTGATGTGTTAGTTGCACATGGGGTTGTAGGTTCCACACTAACGATGATCTGAATTGGA
>ML785112.1:758712-773174 GCA_009831015.1 Picea engelmannii | reverse complement strand
AAATAGTCATATCTTCTCCAATGAGGATCCAAATTCAGTGCCACTAGTTTCATTTGAAAGAGGATAGTCCATAGTATTTCTTGTACAAATTTTAGAATCATGTATTAAATATTGGACATGTGGGATTTTGTGCAAGTCCTCTCTCTAGAAAAGGCCAAAAATCAGCAAGGTTTGAGAAAGTTACCATAACTTTCATTTGGCACATCAAGTTTTGGTCAGAACTATGGCTTTGTAGAGAAGACATATCAAAGCACTATAAGCCAAAATGTCAAACTCAAATGGGCCGAAATTTTAGAAATACATCAAAAGGAAGGTCAACCAGGATGACAAACTCCAAACCAGGGTTTCAAAGGTATGTTCACTTAAAATTATCATATCTTTTGATTGGGATGTCCAATTGAGTTGATTCAAAAGCTATTGGAAAGAGAAAACATATAATATTATATTGGAACAAGTATTATAATTATTTTAGATCATTTTTCTTAATATATTGATGTTGTAATTTGAATGTTTGCCTTAGATCTCAATTAAGAATCAACGACAATACCTAACTTTAGTGGAGATGAAGATAAAGATGAAATTAATCCTAAAGAATGGTTGAAGATGATAAGGAAAATGGATTTGAGTCCTTTTAGGGCATATTTTTCTTTCTTGTGGGGAGCTTAGAAGTGGTGGAATAGCTTTGATGAAGATACTAGACTCTACTTAACATGAGAAAAAATTGAAGAACTCTTCTCAAGTAAATGGATCAAGGATCTAAAAATGGAGGAGATGCTTACAATTCAAGTGGAATTAAATGAATCAAAATAAAATGTCTCCAAATTGCAAAAGTATAATGAAGAGCTAAGAAAATATATTAAAAAGAAAAATGATGAGTTCGCTAAGATGCAATCCCTTAATGAATCACTCATTAGGAATTTAAGAGCTTAAAGCAAGAAAGAGTAGCAAAGCAAAGTGGGGAAATGATGAGTCAAATGAAGATTTGAAAAATAAAGATGAAGATATGTGTATATTACAAAACCAAAATAAAAAACTATTGGATGAAGTTAAGAGATTGAAAGAAGAAAAGAAGAATTATCAAAATCATGAAGAAACGAGGATCTTGGATGAAGAATCTACCAAAATAATTGAAGAGGAAATTTGCAAGAAGTTAGAGTAATCCCTAAATACTGATGAGGTAAAATTGGAAATGCAATCCATAATTGAAGAAGGATGTCATAATTTTATAAATGGCGTGACATTGCAGCTTCAAAATGAGAAAGAAAAGAAGATTCAAGAAGGCCACCAGAAGATACTTGAAGAAGTTGAACTTCATCTAGAGGATGAACATGCCAAATATGATGGTATTATCTACAAGGCTAGAGTAATCAAAGACCAAGGAAAGAAGATAGAGGATGTCATTGGTTCACGACACTAAATACCAATAGCTCGTTACGTTTATGGAAACCCCCCTCCCGAAATCCACAAGAGAACATGGGGAGGCCCAAATTGGCGGGATATTGATTGCTCAACAACATGAGTAACATACTCAACAACAAGAGTATATAATAGACCCATTAAGGGCATCACATTTCACTTACAAGGAATCAAACTCAGGTGGGGAGGATAACAACCATTCCTCCCAACCACACAAGCTACATCCAATGGACCGATTGATATCAACATTATCAAGGAAGAATATTGAATACTTGTCCGTATTCATGGAACAAGGCATCAATAAACCACTCTTTAACAAACTATTATTAGAGACCAACAACCACTACAAATTGGAGAAGTTACAACAACAATACATGGAATCAAAGGAAAGAAAATTATGCAACAACTAGTGAGAAAGGATTAAGACTAAAAAAAATTGACTTTGGATGGATGGATCATCGTCAACGGAATGAAGAAGGCAAGAACATAAGAAAATCATATTACTTGGTTTCATCACATGTTAAGCCTTTAATTGCAAATCTTTGAGGATAGATTTTTGAAGGAGGGTATTATGTTATGACCTAAGGGGGGCATATAAGGGGTTAAATGTATGTGATATGACCCAAAGGGGGGGCATATATGGGGATAAGTGTACATGTAATGTGTAAATGTATAGGTAATAAGGTGGGCCTAATAGTAAAGGGGCCTCATGTGTAGTGTGTGAATAGGTATATATAGAGATCGTGTATTCATTATTGAGACACGTGAATTGTGATGTATGAATGTATTTGGATATTTGAAGGAGTTTCTTATATTATTTAAGGAGTTATTGTGTAACTCATATCTCTTATCTATATTGGAGTCGTGCTTCAAGCTCACATTGTTGTACATAGTGTGTACTCTAGTTTATTCTAATATTTTAAGGTTTTGGAACCTTACACAACTACATTGATATGTAGCTTAACACTTAATTGGTCCATGGTGTCTATTTAAAGAGCATGGAGGGTCATTTGTTGATGATCGATTGTGAGAAAATTTCTTGTAAAATATTTATCTTTTGCATTAATATATTGCCTCAAGTGGCCATGTTGGTTGGGGCCGTGGTATATTTCCCTCTTCGAGGATTTTAACCACGTAAAAACATCACTGTGTTGATCTTTGATTAGGTTGTAGGAATGGTTACTAAAGGTGTTCGTCTTGTGTGGAATACCCTATTTTTTCGAACAATTGGAATCCCCATGATGTGTATGGAGGATGTCCCTTAGAGACTGCATGGTCATGTAATTGCGTGTACCTCACCCTTTTGTTTATCTTATGAGGCAAGTGGCCCATGCATTAGTGTGCTACCATGAGACACATGTGCCTTGGGATGACTAGATATTGTCTCCCATTTTTTGTAATATGACGGATAAGATTAGTCACCTAACACATATATATTGTATCATGATGGGCCATATAGCCCAATTTTGTATACTACGTAGTTCTTGAAAATGGATGATTGTTGGCACAGGCCAAAGAAAATCAAGGAAGTTTTGAAGAAATCAAGGCAGCAATCATAAAATATAAGGCAACGCCGGAAAATGGGGAGCGCACCAGAAATAGAGGAAAAGTAGTGCTGGAAACGGAGGAAAACCAGTGCTAGAAATAGAGGAAACCCAACGCCGAGGAAAAACAGTTACAAAGTGGACAAACTACTGCGGAGTAGTTGGAAAGTGGAAGAGCGTCGACTTGGAGAATGGTTGGATCATGGACTAGCTGAGATTGAGTCAGTTGGAAAGTGGACAAACCTAATCCAGTTACGGTTAGGATTTTTTTAAGGGCTTTGTCCCATTTTTGGTATAAGTACTATGTATTATGATCGTGGAAGGGGGGAAAGTTCTCAGTTTTGTTCCGAGTTCTAGATTTTGATAGTCTATGCATGTTCTAAGATTTGTTCTAAGTTTTGTGAAGATTATCGCGATCTGTGGAGATCGATTGTAAGGGAGCAAGAAATGTACAGTGCGCGACACTAGATTTTGCAGGAAGATTAATAAAGAGTTGAAGTGACTCATCTTTGTGTACGTAGACCCAGGAGGGGGTGAACCATGGTACATCTTGGTTATGTGTGAATGTTTGCAGTACTTGTGGTTATATTTGCTTTAATGAGTTTTCTGATGAACATGTTAAAATGATAAAGGAAATAATACTGCGCACTAAGGATAAACTAATAAAAT
Organism: Picea engelmannii; assembly: GCA_009831015.1. NCBI lineage: Eukaryota > Viridiplantae > Streptophyta > Pinopsida > Pinales > Pinaceae > Picea > Picea engelmannii. Next base: position 769,545 of record ML785112.1, on the reverse strand, counting down.
ATGTAGAACAACACTAAATGGATGAATGCCATAGTTAGTATTCAGATCTGAATCTTATGTTGTAGTAAATGAATATATGCCATTGGGTATATGCTGTTATAATGGTTAATCAAGTTTGGTTATAATAGTTGTGTAACTGGTTAGAACTAAGATCTAGCTAGGGTTAGCATAATAAATGGGTATTCGAGGGATAGCAGTTGAGAAGATCTAATGCCTCTGAGAGAGAAGCACATCCCATCCCATGGTTGCAGACACCTGAGTCATGCAGCCACCCATTGAAGCCATCTTGGGTGACACTGCGCAATGCACTCTATGCGTTGTGTTGCCTTCTGGTATCCAGAAGGGTCGATGGTCGAAGGGTTGTTGGTAATCCTGTAGTTAGAACCCGGGTCGGCCCATAAAGCCAACAAATGGTTTTATTTCCGGTTGGAACTCAAAAGATTAGATCGGAAGGGATGTATCACATAGTATAGCGCGAGGGTTTAAGAAAGGGAATGTTTTTAGGTTGGCACCCCACGAAAGCGGATATTGAAAGATGGTTGACAGTTTAGGAACTAGAGTTTTCCCACAAAGATAATAGAAGCCCTAGGTTTAAGCCAAGACAATAATTGGAGAGATACGTATTCAACGAAATACACGAGATTTTATTTAGTGAGTTTCCCACGCTGTTACATGAGTGGATAACATGGTTGAAAGATACCCATTTGACAAACAGAGTTAGATTAGTGGAGTGGATAGAAGAGAGTATCGTGCGGTTGAAGAGGGTGAATAACAAATTCACGTGCGCAGTAGATTTTTGGATAGACAACATTGTAGTGGGGTATATCATTGAGTTTGCAGTAGATACATCGAAGTCTTACAGTGTAGCAAAGCAAGAGTTTCTTAAGGGTCCAAGGGGAAGGTACATCAGGTCTTTATACACTTCAATCAAGAGATTATTGCATGATAAAGGAATATTAACCATGGAATCAAACAACTAAACTACCATGTGTGCATGGGGGAGTTAGAGGAAGCACCGAGGAAGGTCTGAGATGGAGGGGGAAATGGATAGAGGAGAGCGCAGTAAAGAGAAAGATCCCATTATGATGGATCAAGAGGATATCCAGTAAATTCTGCAGAAGGTAGGAATGACGCGTAGTGGCAGACCCTACCAGTATAAGCTCAATAGGAAGAAAAGAGCAGTAGCCAAGAGGGAAGGCTTGGAGAGTGATGAGGAAGAGGTAGTGGATCTCCATGTTGTGGAGCACATTGAAGAAATACTGCGTGCCACATATGAAAGAAATACTAGAGGAGCGAGATCCAATGAGGAAGCAAGTACCCCTATCCAGATCTGAATCAATGTAGAACGTACAACCCCATGTATGATCAACACATCAACAAAGAAAGAGTTGTTTAGAGAACCGGTGACTAACAGTCAAAGGAATTTAGGAGATCATAATAGAAGTGAGGGTACAAGTCAAAGTACCAACAACAATGTAGGTATTGGTACAAGTGGAAGTACCGGTAGCAATACCAGTGGGATTTCAAGTCCGAATAACAGTACACAGATAATAGAACCGCGCGGAGTAGGTACAACACATTCTACAATGGTAGGTGTAGATCCAACTCTAAGATTACCAAAGTTCCATAAAGATGGAACAAAAGACCTAGAGAAGCACCTATTCATGTGTGAGAGAATATGGGAAGCGAAAAGAGTCACTGATGAGGTAGCAAAAGCAACTCAGCTAACAATAACATTCAAAAACCACACGCTGGATTGGTACATGAATCTAGCAGTAAACAATCCATTGGGTGCGTCAAGAACAGTAGTAGGGATCAAGCAAGCACAGATCACTGAGTTTCAAAGGCCAAAATCAAAGGATCAGTTTATGAATGAGATGGTTGAGGTTAGACAAAAACTAGGAGAGTCTGTATGGGACATCGATCAAAATTTCAAGACATTGAAAGGTAAACTGAAGTATCCCATTTCTGACATGCAGCACAGACTGTTGTTTATAAATTCTTTGTTACCACATTTCAAATATCCATTGAGACATCAGAAATTTCAAACCTAGGCAGAGGCACTACAAGCAGCAATGCAGTTAGAGGAGAATCAATATAATCAGACAGATCCAACTATAGAGGAGTTGAAGGAAGACCTGAAGAAATTGACAGTGCAATTAAACCAAAATAAAAGTAGGGAGAAAAGAGAAGCAATGTGGTGTACCCTATACAGATCAGAGGGACACCACAAGAATGAGTGTTCGACATTTGCGCAGTACCTGGGAGTAGGGCTACCAAATCCATTGCCTACAGGAGGGCCTTGGTGTGAAATATGCAAGACACATGGGCATGATCCTCATCACTTCCCTATGATGCAGAAGTACAAGACAAAACTGAAGAGTACTTTCTGTAACTTTTGTAAGTCAGTGGAACATGAAGACAAAAATTATAGAACCAGGAGTTAATGAAGGAAAGAACCTCAGATGCATACAGGATGCAGGCTGAGTTGATGGTAGGACAGACTGTGCCACAGTTTGGCAATGCACAACAATTTCAATCGGTGCCACAATTTCAACAACCCCCGCAGTATAATCAGGCACCACAATATCATCAACAAAACATGGATCCACAGGGGAACGAAGGAGGATTCAGAGGTAGAGGAAGAGGAGGAATGGGCAGAGGTAAAGGCCCTATTATCTGCCATAATTGTCAGGAGCAAGGACACTATGCCAGAGATTGTCCTCGACCAAAAACAACATGTATGTACTGTCGCGCAATAGATCACATGACAAAATATTGCCCAAAGTTAATGATGAAGATCCAGAAAAAGAGGAATCTAAATAACCAAAATGTTCAGTGGATTACTACAGAAACAAGGGATCCTAGGAGGAACATCAATGTAGTGACTAGAGGAGGAGTGAAGAGAGGAGCAGATGCACATAATCAGAAGAAGGAATCTCAGTGTTGGATTCAGAAGAACACTCAGCCACAACAACCGTTTGATGCAAAGAAGGAGAAGGAAACTTTCAAGGAAGTAAATAAGGAGTTCTTGAAGGAGAATGTAGCCTCCACATCGAATACTGTGTTGAGGTATGATACTCCTATTTTTTATATGCCTCACTCTTTGGATCATACTTGCAAAGGAAAACAAACATAGAAAGTAAGTAACTTAAATAATTTCCTGGAATCTTGCTTTAAATTACTTAATGATAAGAATGCCATGGATTTGTTTAAAAGTATGCTTGAGAAATGTAGCATAGAGGAAGGGGTCGGAACATAACCAAAGAAGATTAATCATGTCCATAGAAAGAAAGAACTAAAAGAGAGTTCAGATTGAATGCAAATATAGGAGACTTTAACATGGGAAATGTTATCCTAGACTTAAGATCAAATGTCAACATTTTTCCAAAGAAGACTTGGGAAGCAATGGGAGAACCTACACTAGGGTATTCATCTATCCAATTGAAGCTATCAAACCAGCATAGATTGATTCCCATAGGTAGATTGAAGAATATAACAATGGATATAGATGGTGTGCACACCACAATAGACTTTGAAGTGATGAATATGGTGGATGAGTTTATACCATTTCCAGCACTATTGGGAATTGATTGGGCCTTTGATAATCAAGTCATAATTAATTTAAAGACTAGAAAGATGATATTTGAAGCTGGGGACTTTAGGGTAGTAGCACCTTTAGATCCCTCAGGTTGTGAAAGACATGTAGAACCTGTGCCTGACAGTGTTCTAGAGGATGATGTGAACTAGTTGTATAGGACTACTGTGCGAGATGAAGACTATGTGAATCCAACTACAAATGGAGTGCTCAGTTGGAGGAGTATTAATTCCTACATGTTAGATTCTGATACTGGAGTAGAAAATTGGAAGCAAAGATTGCCAAGTCTCTACTAGGAGGTGCGCCAGAGTTACACACACAATAAGATGGGTTGGGACATAAGTAAGACAACTTCCCACATTTACTGAAGAGGACAATTTAGAAAACTTCTTGACATAGTTCGAATCAAAGGTTTTGGGTAGTCAGAGATTATGCACTCGTATCAGTGTAAGCGACTGATGCACAAAATATTTGGTAGGAGTCAACAGGATATGTTCTTACAGAAGTATGATGGAAGAGGGAACCCAAGACAACAAATAGATGATTGTGTCACTAACTATAGATTGGTACCACCAGGGGAATGGACACATTACTTTATTCATACATTAGAAGGAATACCTAGTAATTGGTACAAGGAGCAAGAACTGCGTAGAGAAACTGCAAGTTGGGGCGCAATGCAACATAACATTATTAGGACCTTTGCATTTGAAAGTGAGAATCCATGGGTGGATTTAGCATTACAGAGGATCAAAGGGAAGGTATTTGAAGAGTATGGGGTAGATATAGTGACAATAGACAAAGATTACAGGAAAAAAAACACTTGAACAATTAGTTTAATGTTATCAGGTCGCAGAGGATGAAGAAGCAATGGAAAACCCATGTGACATACATATATTACAAGGGGAAGGAGAAAGAGGGTTGGAAGGACCCCTGTTATAATCAAAATAATTTACTGCACCTATAAATATTAAATAGGTCAATATTGGGACTAAAGAGAAGCCTAAGATATCCAGCATTGGAGATTACTAGGACATTGAGACAATGGAAAAGATAACTGAATTACTGCGTGAGTATCGTGACTTATTCCAAGCCACATTTTCAAAAATGAAAGGGGTAGCAGGAGAACTTGGGGAAATGAAGATACCCCTCAGACCAGAGGCAAGACCAGTTAGACATAGACCATACAGATTAAACCCCATCTATAAGCATAAGGTTAAGGCAGAAATTGACAAAATGCTAGAATCAGGAATCATAGAGCCTATGGAAGAATCAGAGTGGCTTAGTCCAATGGCGGTCTAGGAAAAGAAGACTGGAGTGGTTAGGATATGTGTGGATCTAAGGAAGTTAAATGATGCATGCCTGCATGATCCTTTTCCGACTCCATTTATAGATGAGGTTTTAGAGAATGTCGGAGGACAGGAAGTGTACTCTTTCACAGATGGATTTTCAGGTTACTATTAGATCATAATTGCTCAAGAGGACAAGTACAAAACTACATTTGCAACAGAGTGGGGGTCATATCAGTACACAGTAATGCCATTTGGTTTAAATAATGCACCAACAACATTTTCTAGAGTAGTAGTAGCTGCATTCAAGGATTTTATACGTAAATTTTTAGAGGTTTATCTGGATGATTGGATAGTATTTAGTTTATTGAAGGACCATGTAGAAATTCTAAGGTTAATGTTAGAAACATGTAGGCAATGTTAGATCTCATTGAACATTAAGAAATGTATATTCAACACACTATTTGGCATCCTACTTGGGCACATTGTATGCAAACAGGGTTTGATAGTAGACCCTGCGAAGATTGTTGTTATTGTCAATTTAACACCACGAAAGTCAGTGCGCCAGTTGAGAGAAACATTGGGCCACATAGGGTACTATAGGAAATTCATAAAGGGCTATGCAAAGATTTCTACGCCCATGGAGAAGTTACTAAAGGAAGACATCATGTTTCAGTGGAATGATGAATGCCAAGAGAGCTTGGACATACTGAAAGAGAAGATGGCGACAACACCAATTCTGAGCTTTCCAGATTGGACAAAAGAATTTCATGTGCATGTGGATGCTTCATCCATTGCACTTGGAGCAGTTTTGGCACAACCGGGTGAAGGAGACATTGATCACCCAATATCTTTTGCTAGTAGAAAATTGTCTGATTCTGAGCAGAACTATAATACTACAGAAAGGGAAGGTTTGGCTATGGTATATTCCCTACAAAAGTTCAGACATTATTTATTGGGTCAACATTTTAAGATGTTTACAGATCATTCCACTTTGAAGTACCTAGTTAACAAGCCAGTGTTGGGGGGGGGAGGATCTGTAGATGGTTGTTATTGTTTCAGGAAATTGATTTTGAAATCATAGTAAAACCAATGAAGTTGAATGTATGACCAGATCATCTGTCAATAATTACTAATGGAGAGGAGCCAAAGAACTTGGAGGAGAATTTTCTTGATGCTAACTTATTTTCTGTTCAGATTGTTGATGATTATTTTGCTGACATTGTTGGATTTTTTAGCACAAGAATGGCTCCCAGGGAATTTATAGTCGCACAGAAAAAATAGTTGGTAGTGCGCGCTGCAGACTATCAATTGATTGCAGGTCATTTATACAAGTTAGGCGCAGATGGAATTCTGAGAAGACGTGTTATGGAGCATGAATTCTCCATGGTGTTAGCAGAAGCACATGAAGGTATAGCTGGAGGGCACTATGCAGGAAAGCCTACAACACAAAAGGTGTTGCGCGTAGGATTATGGTGGCCTATAGTACATAGGGACGCAAAGGAATACTCTCAGAACTGTGATGTCTGTCAAAGGGTGGGAAAGCCATTGAGAAGGGATGAAATACCACTTATGCCCCAAGTAACTTTACATGTATTTGATAAATGGGCTTTGGATTTCATTGGACCCATTAATCCACCAGCGAGGAGGTTAGGAGCCAGATACATCATCACTGCAACAAAATACTTAACCAGATGGGAAGAAGCAGCCCCAGTGAAGGTTGCAGCGCAGTTTCTCTTTGAGAACGTGGTGACCAGATTTGGATGTCCCAAAATTTTGTTGAGTGATCAGAGAACTCATTTTATTAACAGTACAATCAGAGCTATGACAGAAGAATTTGAGATACATCATCAGAAGAGCACACCTTACCATCCTCGGGCAAATGGTACAGTAGAAGCTTTTAACAATATTCTAGAAAATGCATCGACAAAGATTTGCAATGTGAATAGGGATGATTGGGATTTGAAGGTATCAACAATGTTATGGGCTTACAGGACTACATGCAAGAAGCTTACAGGACAAACACCATTCAAACTGGTGTATGTGTGTGTGTGTGTGTGTGTTTGATCTCATAGTTATGGTGTCCTAGTGATGTAAATGAAACCCATGTTTTTATGCACATTCATGCTTTTGAATATGATGCCTAATAAATGTGACAAATGCCAATCCAACATGTAATTGACCAATGAATCAACTAATGCATTAGATCTTCTTGGAATGTGTTGGTAATCAATATACTCAAATTACCTTTCATTAAGACAAACCCTCAAATACTTACAAAGTAACATAGGACTTTTCAATAAATAGGCATGATTCAACTGAGATACCACTAGCTAGAAATCTAATTTGACAACTAACTTGTGAATGCCAAGTGCAAGAGCCTCAAACAATAGCTCAATGACCACACTACACTCCACAATTTTTTGGTCACAAGATCGAGGCATATGCCCCATGAACTCATTATTTCATCTATGGGCGAGAAGATCACCCAAGCGGGGCGAGAAATGTTCTGGGTACTACGTCTAGCTTCGACGGTGAGTCCTACAAGACTAGGGGAATGTTGACATATGTAAATCAAGCACCAAGCGTGATAAGAATTGAATTGAGAGAAACACACACATAAAATTAAAAGAACACACCACACCAAACTAAAATACATTATATACAAAGTACCATGTGGTCATGCTTCTTAGGCATAATACTTCTTCAAATAGATCCCGTTGCAAGGCTTCGGGAGTGGATTTCCATTATAGTTGACTAACTCATAGGCCCCTTTGTGCAACACACATCTCACAATGTAAGGACCATGCCAAATGGGTTTGAAATTTCCTATGCCTAACTTATGATGGTAATAATCATAGACCATAACCAAGTCACTCTCCATAAAGACACAAGGTTGAATCATTTTGTCATATTTAAATTTTATGCACTTCTTAGGAGTCTTGTTGTAGTATGAGAGAAAGTATGAGATAGTTACCGATAGATCCTTACATAGAGAAACACATATTATAACATCATATAGACGATCACATAGTCATATAGACAGACATACACAAGAGGTGAGAGAACCATCAAATCTTTTTGTTATATTCAGAACAGTCTCTTACATTCCATTACATACATATACATGTATATATATATGTGTGTGTGTGTGTGTGTGTGTGTGTGTTACAAGTCGGTTGCAATATGTAACTATCTAGTCGTTTGACTCTAACTGCCTATCTGACCGACTCTCCTAACCGACTACTACAATTGACTTTGCTAGTTGATTGGAGGGTCTAGTCGATGGGGCCGACTAGCCCCTACAACATCTCCCCCCCTCAATTCCTTGCTCGTCATGAGCAAGGGGGAGAGTGATTATTACATTGACAAAATTGTTTACAAAAATTGAAGATGAGAAGAGAAGAAGTATAAAAGAAGAAATGTTGATGTTGATCATGGATGGAGTCCCTTTGCTTGTATTTATATGGTTGGTTCATGGTTGGACTGCTGGGTGTTTTGGCGGCGATGCTCCTTCAAATGCTCTCTAATAAATAAATAGTAACACTTGGTGGGAGAACATATACCATTCTTTTCAGTGTCGATATTAAACTAAGCTCCTTATGTTGGCTTATATGTGTTTCGGTTTGAAAGTAAACCATTCTTTTGAAATATTAAGACTGCTTGTCAGATTCTTGCTACTTTCTTTGGTATTCTAAGCACTCGAGCTTTTCAACTTTTTTTATATGATTTTACATGGTAAAAATAGACTTTTACCCCCAAAGCTAGCATGGTGCTATCAAGTGGGGTGTGTTCTCCTCGTCCCAATGAGCTTTGACTTTTTTAGTTGGCTCCATGTGACCCGTCTCTGCAGTGCTGGACCCATTCTACCATGGAATGATTTGGGTTTACCACAGATGTTTTCATCTTCACTTGTGACACCAAATCTTGTGCACATGTTACATTTATTTTCTTTTTTCCATGTCTAAAATCGTCATCTACCATGGACTTGCACTCAACCATGGAATGGTTTGGCTGGAAGAGCATCTGATGTCTTCCACTCGACTTTCGCCGTTTGTCGGTGCATGGTATCCCTGACCAATGCCTTGAATCTCCTACCTCAAGCTTATGTTTCAGGTTGACTGGATGTTACAAATGTACGTTAGGAATAATTCTCAAATGCCCCTCTATCCTTAAGATTGAGGTAATGGTGCCTAAGAGGGACATTCCTTTCTTTACACAATGATGAACATCTTCTCCTGAAATTTGTATCCAAGATGGTTGGTTAGCTTCTCCTGTAGGGAGGGGGGGCACATGTGAGTCATGGTCTATGACATTCATCATCAACATAGCCTATTTTTGGGAGCTTATATGTGTGTAGGATGGTTTTTCTTTGATCTTTTAGTTTCTTTACAAAGGAGCTTCATTTGTGTCTATGAAGCCAACTGATGGGATGGAGATATTTCTCATACATAACATAATCTACACAGATCTTATGCCTGCATGGTTGTGCATGTGTGGGAAATGATTAATGTTCATTATCAATCGTAGATGATGATTGCAGATGGTGTGGAGGTGTGAAGCCTACTGTCTGCTTATACATTGCACAATCTTCAATTGATTTTTCATACTGTTAGCGTATCTATTACTTGTATGAGATATATTCCCAAATGCCTTTGTTTGACCTTGCCTTGCTTTCCCCAAAGGATTTCTCATTTTCTAAAATCTGTGAGGATGCACAAAAAATTGTGTGGTGTCATGCTAATGTCATCATGGGCCTCAGGACACATGATAAGTTCAAGTTTGTTGGTTTTGGTTGGTCGGCATTCACTTTTGATGCTTGGTTAGGTTGATCTAACCGGATGGTCAAAGACCTCTGGTTGACATGTCCGACCATGTCACTTTGTGCTTTCCTATCAATTCGATGAATGCTCGACCTTTTGAATACATTCTTGTTTGGGTTAGGATGATCTTGTTTGCTCAACGTCTTGTTTGCATGCTCACTTGTTCAGAGTTTTTCCTTCACACTTGATCTTCAGAATTCACATTTATGAGAATGATGTTCTTCTCTTTTGCTTGATCGACTGGTTCGCTCGTTCAGGTACTGGTGCAAATCTTGTCTAGGTGTAGAACCAACTCTTGATTTTTGGGTCTCCTCTTTGATTGAAGCCCAATGACTCTTTTCTCTTCTCATCCTCGAAAATTTTGTTGTGGAATGAATGTGTTGAGAGACGGTCATACAATTTATTGTTGTCGATAAGTTTCAGTACCTAATTCTAGTAACCGACTTGTTTATTGCTTGTTTAATTTCAATTTCTTGATTTGTATGTTCTTAATCTTCCATTTATTGTTTTTGCTTTGTCCTGTCTTTATTTGATTTTTGTCTTTTTCTTTATTACCTTTGCTTTCGACTTAGGTCACCTTGAAGGTTTTCGACCAAGTCAAGTCCTACTGGTGTCTCTAAGGAGGTTTTCACCAATAGGGCTTTAGGTCACTATGTATGATATCTTTTTAGATGGGCCCCATTAAGTAATTTCTTGAAAGAGTGCCCTTGTAGTGTTTTCAACTGTATTGCTCCTAAAGGTTGGATGTCCTTGACCACGTACGAACCTAACCATGCAGTTTCTAGCTTGCTTGGTTTACCTTTTACTCGACTGTCATATAAGAGTACCAATTCTCCATTGTTGATATCTTTCTTTTTAATGTGTCGATCATGCTAGGATTTTTGCTGAGTTTTTTGAATTTCTTGATGTTGTTCTGCCAACATACTTTCTTCTTCTAATTGGTTAAGTTGGTAGAAGCGTTGTCTTGTGTTCACCATGTGATCAATTTCTAGAACATAAGCTATCTGATTCGTGTTTGTGCATAAATGTAGTGGGATTACTGCTTCTTGACCGTAAACCAGTTTAAAGGGTATTTGGCCAGTTGATCTTTTGTATGTTGTTCTATATGCGCATAGTATTGTGTGAA
>ML785112.1:744224-758612 GCA_009831015.1 Picea engelmannii | reverse complement strand
GCTAATAGATAGTGTTATAGTCCAAAATGCCACTATTATGCATTTTTGACATTGGCCTACTCATTTACACATTTGCCAACTACTTTTGCTGAGTTTCCTCTTAAAAAACTTTTTTTTTGTAAGGTGTACATGCCCTGATACTCATGCAGCACGTGTACATACATGACCTGAACACTTGCCAGCCCGTGTGTACTCATAAAAGTTGCAAAAAATAAAAAAAAATTGCGCTTTCCGACGAAGTTTATTGGCTATTTTGGGTTTCACAACCATTTAACCTCTTGTAGCCCTTCTCAAAACTGAATAACCATCTTTTCTCCATATTAGAAGGGACCTAACGGGGTCATTTGAACATATGAAAAGAAGAGGCAAATGAACTCTGCCAAAATTTCTCCTTCTTTCTCTTTAAGCCTTTGCATCTAGTTTCGAGTATCCATTCTTAGCATTCCCAATCATTCATCCTCCTTATGCAATCCATCCAATTCCCTAGTTTGGTATGTTGGTTGGGAGGATCTCACTTTGGGATTAGTGCACTTGGAGTCTAATTGGAGGAACCCAAGCGAGGTTCGTGGAGTGGTGTCGACGAGATTTTGGTTGTATATTACCATCTTGTTATCAATAAAAGAGAAATTTCCTTTTCCAAATCTGTGTCTTCATGTTTATGTTTGTAATTGCTTTCATGAGTATTTAGGCCTTTGAATGATCTTGATGATTATATATATGTTATTGTAGATTGTTCTTTGAAGTTGTTTTAGGCCAGATTTGGGAGGAGGCCTACAATCCAGGAGCAAATAGCGAACAAAAATGATCTACTATAAATGGAAGGACTTAAGGTGCCTACCTTGACTTATTCTTTCCTTCCTTAGTTATCATTAGGTCTTGTTAGATTTGGGTGGAATATGAGTAATTATGTCTTTTAAGGTGTCATTTCTTTTCCTAGCCACTAGACCCTAACTAGGGGGATTTTCCCCCAAAGCAGTCCTGGATACGTGACATATATGTAGTGGATCTATTCCAATAAGGATCGTACCTGCGTATAATACACATCGGAGCTATGTCTCAAAATCATCAGAAGATATACAAATATAATATCATATGAATCTTCAGGAGGCATCAATGCCTATATCTAGAGATGATAGCTTCATGACTCAAGCAATATATTCAAGATCTTCAAAACTCGGGTAGGAGTATAATAAGAGTGTAAAACCCACTACCCTAAGGTCTTCGACAAGTCATTGTAGAAAGACTAGAGGAAAATTGAATAACAAGTAGCGAGCTTCATTGATTATGAATGTGAACTTGACAGGACTCTCGAGATGGCCGACTCATGAAGGTCAAGAGACTTATAGCAGAATGACCAACTCGGGTTGTAAGACTTTCCCTTGGACAAGAGCACGACATATAAAAAGACTCAGACAATATGTTATTGAGATAAGTCTGTGGCACAAGAGGCACCACAAACTCTCCATATGTTTGGAAGAGTAACCAAATAGTGGAGGACACAACTCTATGTAACAAGAACAACTTCCTAAGGTCATGCTAAATCCCAAAACTTGCAGAACAAACTGAAGGATGTGCTTTTTCCAAGGGTGACTAGATTGTTGCCAATAAAAAGAGAATGTTTCCCTTCCCTTCTTTTTGGAATAATTATTTTTTTTGTCTTTTTAAAATATTTAATGAGCTTGAAAAAGAACAAAAAAATTCTACATTACAAAGGAGGAGTGAGCGTCGCAAGCAAGAAAACTAGTTCCAAGCACATGAAACATATTAATGTTGAATGCAAGGAGACATGTGCAGGATAAGGACACTCGATGAGATTCCTCTATGGGTAAGGGTGTCAGATCACAAAGTCAAAAATGCTACAGGGCTTGCACCTAAGGAATGCTCTAAAGGTTCATCAACAATGAGATGGAGTCAACATTAGGCCAAAGACGCAAGAGTGCAATGCAGTTACAAGTCACCATAAAGAATAAGGGGATTCCTTCAATGTCAAGTTTTATGAGCCCAGAGAAGGCAGACTCGATGGTTTCATGTTTAGAGAGTCTGAAAAATCATTAAAAGAAGACTCCAAAGTGACCTTTTTCGTACATTTAGTTCCTCAAGCCTAAAAGAAGGATAAAACTATACTTGGGAAAACTCTCCCGACGAGACATGTCTCCCGAGGCATACATTTTTCCTAATTAATCTATTGGCAGAAAAAGGGGTAAACTTATACAAAATAGATATTATTTTTGTACCATTTAAAGAGTGTGAAATAAACAAGGTCACTCGACAATCTTTTCATGTTCAGGGATTTTGAAAAGAGCTTAAAGGAGACTGCAAGGGGGTTCCTTTTCGTATGTAATCTAAGCGAGGACGAAAAGGATAAATAATATCTCGCTAGATGTCACTTTCATAGTTTAAGTGAGCTTGAAATAAGACAAACCATGATCTAGGGGAGTCCCATGGGTTTAGGCCAGAAAAATATCTAACAAGAAGAATGAGGCTCGAAACCGAAGTCATGGTGGAACTAAAAGGACTCCCGAGCCTATAGAACACATAGAATATGGATGCCAATATGAATTAAAAGGATCTACCTAGGGCACCCATGAAGAGGAAGGCTATACCACCAAATTGTGACACTTCTAAAGCAACATAGAAGGTTATGTGTCGCACTTCGGTGGGATCTACCCTATGGCAAAGCGGAAATCGTCAATAAAATGCAAGGTGGCATAGACCTATCTTATATGCAAATTGCGAAAACACAACTTCGTTACAAGATGATATAAGTGGTACCCATCTATTAAACAAATCAAATCCAAAACATTTAAGACATTTGTATGACCAACATATCACCAAGGGGAACCAAAACATCCACCAAACAAACATTAGGGAAGATTACAAGGTAACACTAGGTCAAAAAGGGTAAAAAATTCTATAAATATACATGAAAGGTTCATTTTCACCATTGAAGTTTGAAAAATACCCAAAAATAGTAAAACCCCTCTTCCTTCATTTGCAAATTTGGAGAGCTACAGTGGACGAAAATGACTCCCTCTTGAACCAAGTAAGTACCCCTCTCCTTAGCTTGCAATTTCATTCCTATTTCATGATTTTTAGAGAGATTTGGGGGCCATGTGCCCTAGAATCGTTCACGACTGTGTGTGTATGCGGGTTGTTCACGCTCAGCCCATGTATGCACGCTATTTGAGACACGCTCATACCACGTACATACGCGATTGTCTTAAAAACAAGTCACGTACATGCCTAAACAAGGCACTAACTCCAAAATTTTGATTTACATGACACAAGATGTATGTGCATTGGAGGGAAAGGGAACATGAGGAAGTAGACCAAATGTTCGAAGAGGATCCAGAGGCCGTGTGTTAGGATATTTAGACACTTAGGAGTTAGTTAAGATCTACTTGGTCTAATGTGTCATTAGGTAACAATGTGTTTCTTTAGTATGCATTTGTAGTTAGGAAATCCAACGATTACGATATGTTCCCGACATATATTGATCTGACGGTTCATATTCTCCTCGATCTTAATGACCATTGATCTATTGCTTAGCACCCGATTGGTCCATGATCTCTATTTAAAGAGCATGGAGGGTCATTTGCCGATGATCGATTGTGAGAAACTCTCTTGTAAAATCTCTCTGTAATATTTTTCTTTTGCATTAATAAACTACTCCAACTTGCTGCGTTGGCTGGGGCCGTGGATTTTTCCTCGTAGGGGTTTTACCACGTCAAAACATCGATGTGTTGATCTTTGATCTAGTTGTGTGAGTGGTTACTGAAGGTGTTCGTCCTCTGTTGGAATACTTGTGTTGTCGAACATGGTATCGGAGCCTGTTTGAAGACCCGCTCCTGTTGTAGATCGAGTTCGTGAAGGCAAGTTGCCTTATCTCCATTTTTTTTGTCATTTTCGTAGATTTATGGGCTAAGAGGTCCGTTCCATTGCGTCCGGAGCACTCGTTTTAGTTAGGAACACTTTTTGTTTCACTCGAAAAGGTTTTTGTTTTCCTAAGATATGGCCATTTCAGTTAGATCCGGAGGTATAAAGCCAAAATACACATTTTAAATTTTTTTGTAGAATATTATTTTGGTTTTATATTATTTATTTCCGGGTTGCTACTCTTTTAAATTTGCGTATGCTCTTTTCCTCACGCCCTGTGCAATCTCAAAAAATCAGAAACAAATAGGAAAATGTGCATCTTTTGGGTAAGCTAACCAAAATCTAACCCTTGTTGTCATCGAGAAGCGAATACTTTTTCTTGTGTGAAAATAGTTTTTTTTAGCATGCTCTCCATGGCCGACAACAACAACAACAATCCTCTTGCTAAACAATATAATATGTTTTGTTAGACCATTTGGTTAAAAATTTCCTTATTAAGTAAGAAGTCTTGAGTTCAAGTCTCTCTTTTTGTTACTTTTTTTTGAAAAAAATCATGCTCAAATTGTAAAGTGTATTTCACTTCAATTATAAAAGTGAATCACTATAAGTAGCTTTAATATTTTATTTTAGAGTTATTTATTTTGCATGCAACTTTTCTTTTATAAAGAAACTTCAATGTAAAGGTGATCCCCACTTCTCTTTATAAAAGTGGGTCACTTCATAAAGCAACTTACACCACCACGTGGTCCTTTGGTTACCGTTTATGCCTTTTTTTTAAATGGCATAACTCTCATATCCAAAGTTCGTTGTCAATGCCCTTTTTTTAAAAACTGTCTAACTTTTCAAGATCTTTCCATCTGGATCATCAATTTCAGTTTTTAAATCCATATTATTTGCATATTTAATATGGCTTCTACAAGTAATCTATTGCTTACCAACACCAACTACTTCCAATGGAAATCCCATATGAAGGATTTATTAAGAAGTAAAAGCTTGTACCGGATTACCTTGGGAAAGGAAACAACACCCGCTGATGTTGATAAGAAAGTCAAATGGGATAATAGGAATGACGAAGCACGTGGATTAATCATAATGTCCATCTCTCCTAATTTAAGGTTCCACCTTCAATCAATTGATCAACCCAAAGAAGCTTGGGAAAAGATCAAATCTGTGTTTGGTAAACACAATATTATTTGAGCACAACAGTTAGAAAATCAAGTATTGACTTTAAGTCCAAATGATTTTTCTTGCATTGAAGAATATCTATCTAAGTTTAAAACACTCAGAACTTTATGTGAAGAATGTAATATAAAGATAGAATAAGATCGTTGCATCTATCTTATTATTTCTAAGTTAGGTAGTGCATATTCTGTGTTTGTATCTACCTTTTATGCCATGCAAGAAGCTCTAGGGATAGCTTATAAAAAACCCAGTCTTGAGAACTTTTGTGATGTTTTGATGAGAGAGTAAGATAAGCTTGTACAGCTTGGAGTGATCAACACTGCAGGTACCTCCAACAAAGCCTTAGTCATCCATTAGAAAGATAAACCGAAGAATCCCAAGAAGCAACATCCTCCCCGTAACAACAAGCAATATAAGGGTCCCAAACCCAGTCAGACAACTTCCGCTCCTAATGGTGACAAAGGAGAAAAATATAAAAGTAAGAAGTGTGGCAAACATTGCAACTTTTGTGATAAAGATGGTCATGATGAGTCCAAATGTTTCAACAAGATGACAACTTTAGAAGCAGTGATGAAGAAGCACAACATCAATATTGATTCTACTTTTTCTTCTTCTTCTCATGGACATGCACTTTCTGCTTCTGGTTTCTCCTTCAATACAACTTCTACCTCTTCTTCTAATGAGTGGCTTATTGATTCTGGAGCATCTTATCATATGGCTAAGGATAGAGACATATTTTCTGCTCTAAATGAATGTAACACCAAGAAAATATTTTTTGGTGATGATAGATCTCTTAGTGTTGAAGGATATGGAGCAATTCAAGTAGAAAATAGTCATTTCAATGATGTATTATGTGTTCCAAGTCTTTCTTGTAACCTTCTATCAGTATAACAAATCATTCATTCAGGTGAAGGCAAAACCGTAGAGTTTTCATCTCACCAAGTTGTAATCAAGGATCTAAAAGATCCTAAGCATGTTCTTGCAACTGTAATTACTGATGATATTACCAGGTTGTACAAGTTTGACAACTTTGGGTCATCATCTTTTTCATCAGTTTTTGTTGCTCATAACGATGACTTGAGCAAACTTTGGCATGAGCGGTTTGGTCATCTAAACTATTGCTCATTGCAACAACTATGTAATCACCAGATGGTGAGTGGTCTTCCTCTTGTTTCATGCAGAGATGGTGTTTGTGCTGGTTGTGTTCTTGGCAAACATCATCGGGACAATTTTGACAAACGTGCCTCTTGGCACGCCTCGGGCCCTTTGTAGCTTGTTCACAGTGATTTGTGTGGTCCACTTTATTCTCCTTCTTTTTCTAGGTGCAAGTATTTCTTAACTTTCATTGATGACTTTTCCAGGCGTACTTGGGTTTACTTCTTAAAACTTAAGAGCGAAGTTTTTGACAAGTTTTTGGCCTACAAGGCCCTTGTAGAAAAGCAATCTAGACATCAAATTCAGAAGTTAAGAACATATAATGGAGGCGAATATGTGAACAATAATTTTTCAAGTTACTGCGCTACACAGGGCATCCAAATGCAACACATTGTTCCATATACACCACAACAAAATGGTGTTGCCGAGAGAAAGAACTGCACATTAAAAGAAATGGCTAATTGTATGATCCAATCTAAGGGATTAAGTCTAAAGTATTGGGCAGAAGCAATCAACTGTGCAAATTACATAATAAATCACACTCCCACAAAGGCTCTTAAAAACATAACACCGGTAGAAGCTTGGACTAAAATTAAACCAGATGTAAGTCATTTCCATGTATTTGGCAATATAGCATGGGCTCACATTCTTGATGAGAAAAGGAAAGAATTGCAGCCTAAAAGTGAGAAGTGTATATTTGTTGGTTATTCTGAAGATGTCAAAGGTTATAGACTTATTCAACCACATTGTAATGAAATTATCATTAGAAGAGATGTTAAATTTGATGAAAATCTCTTGGCCTGCAAGCCTAATTCGACGATTGTGCCTTTTTCGACTTGCGAGCCATCATCGACGTTTGTGCCTTCTTCTGTTCCTATTCTGGTTTCTTCTTTAGATGATGACAATGAGGACAAAAATCCACCTCCTCCTACTCACCTTCCTCCAGATGAGTCCTTTGAACCTGAACCAACACCAACTCCATCGCTTCCTAGATGTGTTCGTTCAACACGAGAAGCAGCTGGTGATCTTGTCGGTGATCCTTCAGATCAGCGTCAGATACGTTCACAGTTCCAACGAGCCTCTTCTCTTTTGGCTCAAGTTTCGGAGACTCGTGATCCAGAGACATTTGCAGAAGCTTCAGGTCATCCAGATTGGTATACAACAATGAATGAAGAGTATCGTTCTTTAATGGCCAACGATACTTGGGATCTTGTAACTCTTCCGAAAGGAAGAAAACTTGTCATATGTAAATGGGTCTACATAACTAAGTATGCATCAGATGGAAGTGTTGAAAGACACAAAGCTCGGTTAGTTGCCAAAGGATTTTCCCAAGTTGAAGGAATTGACTATAATGAAACATTTTCCCATGTAGCCAAAATGAATTCCATCCGCCTTGTTCTTGCCCTTGCTGCCTCACATAAATGGGAGGTCCATTAGATGGATGTTAAATATGCCTTCTTGCACAGATATTTGCAAGAAGAAAGCTACATGGAACAACCTCCTGGCTATGTCCAGAATGAATCTAGCCTTGTTTGTCGCCTTAAGAAATCTCTTTATGGTCTTAAGTAAGTTCCCCGAGCTTGGTATGCCAAAATGGACAACTTTCTTATTGACATCAGATTCTCTAGATGCCATTATGATCCTAATGTCTATACCAAGAAAGTAGGAAGCCATCTCATAATCCTTATCCTTTATGTTGATGACCTTATCCTTACTGGTAGTGACTCAAAACTTTTAAACCATGTGAAAACCAACCTTAAGAAGAAATTTGAAACGACAGACTTAGGTTTTTTTCACTATTTCCTTGGCCTCCAAGTTTTGCAAACCAATGAAGAGATTTTTATTTCCCATTCTAAGTATGCTTGTGACCTTTTTAGTCGCTTTCACATGGATGATTGTAAACCCGCCCCTTCTCCCTTCTAGTTTGGAGTCAAGCTTATTGCCACTTGTACTTCCCTCGAAGTTGATGCCACCCTGTACCGTCAGCTAGTTGGTAGCCTCTTATGCTTGACTCATACCCGTCCCAATCTTTCCTTTGCTGTTGGTCTTGTTGCCTGATATATGCAAACACCCCATGAAATCCATTGGAAAGTAGCTAAAAGAATACTTCGCTATGTCTATGGTACAGTTCAGTTCCGGATACATTACAGTTCAGGGGGGACTCCTTTATTGGTTGGTTTCACTGATTCAGATTGGGTCGACGACCCTGATGATCAGAAATCTACTGCAGGTTTACGTTTTCAGCCTTGGTTTAGGACCTGTCACTTGGGCCTGTAAGAAATAACAGGCTATTGCACTTTCTTTAGTAGAAGTAGAGTACCGAGCAATGGTAAATGCAAGTCAGAAAGCCTTATGGCTTCGACAGATCCTTTCAGAGTTTGGATTCCAACAGCATCATTCGTCCAGCCTTTTGTGTGACAATCAGAGTGCCATCAAGCTCGCCAAATACCCAGTTCAACATCAACGCAAAAAGCACATCGAGCTACACATGCACTTCATCAAAAAGCTCATTCATGATCAAGTTATTGAAGGGTTCTTTTTCCCTACAGAAGATCAAGTTGCAGACATTTTCACAAAGTCTCTTACAGAAGCGAAGTTTTCCAAACTTCGATCTATGTTTGGAGTTCATGAAGTTGTCATTAAGGGGGGATAGTCTTTAATGCCTCCTTCCTTCTCCTATTGTGTCACTATTGTAAATCCTTCAATCCTATCCCAAGTTGTTCTTAAGGGGGGATGTTAGGATATTTAGACACTTAGGAGTTAGTTAAGATCTACTTGGTCTAATGTGTCGTTAGGTAAAAGTGTGTTTCCTAGTGTGTTTCTTTAGTATGCATTTGTAGTTAGGAAATCCGATGGTCACGATATGTTCTCGACATAGAGTGATCTGATGGTTCATATTCTCCTCGATCTTAACAACCATTGATCCATGGCTTAACACCCGATTGATCCATGATCTCTATTTAAAGAGCATGGAGGGTCATTTGTCGATGATCGATTGTGAGAAACTCTCTTGTAAAATCTCTCTGTAATCTTTTTCTTTTGCATTAATAAAATGCTCCAAGTGGCCGCGTTGGCTGGGGTCGTGGATGTTTCCCCGTAGGGGTTTTACCATGTCAAAACATCGGTGTGTTGATCTTTGATCTAGTTGTGTGAGTGGTTATTGAAGGTGTTCATCCTCTATTGGAATACTTGTGTTGTCGAACACCATGGCTACACTTAAACAATGCGGGATGTGGAAATTCTTTCGTTGTCATTTTATGAGAGCTCAACTGAGGTTATTGAACCACTTGATTGATTACTGGAACCCAGATGCAGAGGATTTCATGCTAGAAGGCCAATCTCTGAGACCAACCACCGAGGATATCTACTTTTAGACCAACCTTTCTAAGGGGTTTAGTCGGTGAATTTGAAGACTTTTCCTCCAGGGCCATATGGCATTGCCCATTATATTGACATGTATTGTGAGGCCTGTTATCCCCCACTTTTTGGGATAACTAGGAGATCATGTCTCGAGGCCGATAGGTCCTAGACATGGAGTGTCGAGAGTCGAATCGACTTGAGCATGGCCCTGGAGGGCCCATCTTTTCTCCCTTTCAACGCCACCACTTTGTTAGCAACATCATCATCCATCACCTTCGGCTTGGTCCTGTGTCAGAGATGGTTCTTGCTCCATGAGGTAATGAGTCTGGGTATCATGGTATGTGTCACTCTGATCTTCAAAACCTTTGAATATGTGCATTTAATTCCTTTTGTTTCTAAAAAATACTTGGATCTTATACTTTTCTACTTGACCATGTCTGGGAGGATTGACAAGATGCCCTAGTAAGCATGTGCCCATAGGTTTTGGTTTGCCACTTGGGGGGATTTCTGAAAAGTCATCGTCCACTCCCGTCATATTACCACTTTTTCATCTTGCTTCCCACTCATCCACCCCATTACATTTGTCTGGGCATTGGGTTGGCCAATATTTAAGGGTTTCACCTTGCCTTGTGGGAAGAAGGGGCTAAAGGGACAAAAGGTAAAAGCAAGCTGGAAAAAGATAAAAGCCTAAAAATAAAACCTCAAGATGCTTCGCCCACAGATCCTTGAGAAAGCAATAAAAGGCTTCTCAGCAAGAAACAAGAGTGACCCAGAAAAATAATAAAATAAGACCTAGTCAGAGGATAGGGGGTCTCATCACGAGCCAACCTATTACGTCCATGGGCACCTAGCGGTATGAAACTACTAGTAGCTGGTTACCACGCCAGGGTAGTGGCTCTTGGTTTCATGGCCAAGAGAAAGGGGGTCTCATCACGATCCAACCTTCTCATTTTCGTGAAAGTACTTGTGGGTAACATTGCCACCATGCCAGGGCAGTGTCCCCTGATTATCTTCTTGAAGAAAAAACAATAAAGAATAAAATAATAAAAGGCATGAATGACCTTGGAAATATGTGCATCCAGGACAGGTGAAACTCGCCTTCCACAAAGGCACCCACAGGTAAGACTTGCATTCCCTTGCTTTTACTTCATCCCTTGTCAGGGCATCCCTTATCCACCTCACCCACTTACATGACTTAGATTTAGTCTTTTTTGGGAACTTTCCTTTTCCAGTGGATACTAGCCCAATATGACACTCTGTCACTTTCCCCAAACCTGTATTGCAGACTTGTATAATATCTTTGAGCATTTAACTAGGGTAGTAGGGGTTTTATGCACATGTTTAATAATATTGATGTTCAGATGTGATTGACATTGCTATGATCCCTGTGACTTATGAGCCGATGGAGGGCGTAGCTGTTGATGTGCAGGATGATGCCTGACGGACAAGTACCACATTGGGCAGGTACACATGGGGAGATGATTAGTTCGGACCTCCATGGGGCTGAAGAGCCCACCCGATGGATGCTAAGACCCCAACAAGGGGTAGAGACAGGGCAGAGCATTTGTGCCAGGGAGAAGCAGAAGAATCCACCAGAGGCAGCTGAGCAGACCTGTACTTAGGGGGGTTGAGCCCTCTCCACAGGAACGTTGGCCTTGGAAGGCCCATGATGTCTCCCAGGAAGCCCATGATGTCACCCAACAGTATGGATGTTTTGGGAGGCAACTTTGACATTTTTGGCACATGTGGCAGCTTGGAGAAGCCCAAGGAGGGCTAACGTTTCACTTTAGAAGGCTGTATTTGCCCTAAAAGGGGCTAACGCCACCCTATAAAGGGGATGAAGTCTCTCTATTGCTTGATCAGGGTTTTAATTTAAACATTTAATGTAAAACAATATGATTTTGATATTTTGGCCTTGTTAGCCTTTTAATGACCTAAAATGTAATTTAGGTCATTCGTAGACTATATATTGAGGGTTTTTACCTTCATATTATCATCATCTTTCACTCACTCATTAGTGAGGTTTGAAATTTGCGCCATTCTAAGGGTTCTTGGTTGAACTTGGGAGGCGCACTTGTTGAAGGAAGACATTTTTAGACTTTTATTGGCATTTATCTTGGTGGAAGGTGTTACAACTAGGGTTTGCTATATGATTTCTTGGCTAAATGTAAGTGAATTTCTACAAAACTTCTTGATTGAATGGTTGTAGTGTTGTTTTCTTGCATTTATTATTATAATTTGTTGAATTAAACCCTAGGTGACAAGCACATGTTAAAGGTCCTTGTCTCATGTCCCTACCAAGGGTTTTAGCCATTTTATTTGTTGAAGTATGGTAGAGCCTTGCCTTAGAAACACTATATTCTTTCCTTCTAGCCTAGCCGTTTTACTCTTGTTGAGCTAAGAAGGAGAAAGACGCACCAAGGGTTAGGGTAGCTTACACTTGGTGAGTCGTGTTTCCCTAGGGGTTGTCTAGTGAAGCCTTGCTCTAGCAACACGTCAATCACAAAACCTCTTGTCTTAGGTCAATCATCTTTTGAGCTAGCCGTTTCGCCATTAAGCTAAAGAAGGAGGAGAGAGCACCGAGGCCTAGGGTTTCTACACCGAAGTGAGCCTCTCTCCCCTAGCGTTTCGTTGTTGAGGCCTTGCTTTAGCAACACCTCAACACTTTAACCTCTTGTCTTTGGTTTTTAGTATCACTTAGTCCTTCAACTTTTGCATCCCCTTTTGACTCCATATACCCTAGTAGCGCACTGGTCTAAGGCCTCTTGTATTGAGTAACTTGATCACAAACAACACTCTAAACTTTGAACAATATCTAACACTTACTAACCCTAGCCTAGACTAATTCTACTAACCATATTGTTGCCGTCATCTTTTTTATGCTATAAACATCTCTATGCAGCATTGATTTTATCTTCAAAGCAATTGAATCGTTGGCTAAGGCATTGTTTCTAAAGTATTGTTATTGTTACATTGATTGCCATTAACATTTATTGTGAAGTGATACTGTAATCATTGTTATTGTATAAACATTGATTTACTTCATCAATAATATTGCTCAATTGCCTATTATCAGATAGTCATTGATTATATGAAGTACTAACCAAGCAAGTGAGCTTGCATATATATATTTCTTGTTGCTTTGTCTCGGGTAGGTACATCTCCTTTTTTTGGTTATTACTTCTCTTTATTGGCTGATTAGTTGGACTATCTGCTCGGTGGTGACTTGTGAGGGGGATTATTATCACTTAGCCTTTCTAAGCCCTTTTTACCTTCTCAAAACACCAGGTCACCGAGGACGTCTCCCCTGGGCCTTACCTGCCTAAAGAGAAAGAACCTTCCCATTGAGGTGACAGTGGTGGGATTGATTTAGCTACACTAGTTTGATCTTCTTACATCTGTCTTCTACCTTAACTACAAACTGTGCGATAACATTTTGGCACCGTTGTTGGGGAACACTGAGTCAATTCTCCTCAAGACAACACTTTTTGGTAAGCCTTGCCTCTAGAGTCTTTATCTTACAAGCTTACTTGGTGACTCCACTTAGGGTGTTTTCCCTTCTCCTTTGATAGTTTCAAGCAACTTATCTGGCGACTCCACTAACCTTTTCCCAGGTGCCACCTTACTCTCAACTCTGAGATATTTCCAAGTTATGGGATCATGGTGTCCTGGGAACAACTGTATCCAACTATTGATTTAAAAAAGCTTCAAGGATACCCAACCCGTTTTGATACAAAATGGCCAAACAACCTCCCAAGATTTTGGGGCCTCCCAACTCCTCACATCATAAATTTTTTGGAGTATATAAGCGAGGTAGAATTGGGAGGGGAGGATGCTCTAATAAAACTTTTCATTCTCTCTCTGCCATCCTTCTTGCAAGATTGGTTTAAGGGTTGTTTCCAAGATAGGGGTATAACATCTTTCGTACACCTAATCAGTGGGTTTGTTGACTTTACCAAACCACGTTGCCAAACGTATGAAGATGCCCTTCAGAATCTCACAATAGCTTTGGAAGACGGAGGATTCACCACTAAGATTGTAGCAGATCTCAGGAATACGTATCATGTTCAACCTCAAGAACTCTCTAGTATGAAAGAAGAAATTTATGAAGAACATTGTGAACCCCTTGAAGAGGAGCAAGATTTCTCCCATGATTCAACATAATGCAATGAAGATATAACTAGAGAAGTGAATTATGAGGATGAAGCACTAGTAACCGCTCTTCAGTCTGATGAAGCTCTCCAAGATCCTATCCCTCCTGCACAAGATGAAGAGAATGAGGTAAATCACTTTCCTTTCTAGTTTTTTGATGATGCCTTGTTCTATGATTCAGAGAGTGAAGAAGAAATGGAACCCTTGGACAAGCTAGATCCTCTATATCTCAAGACTAAAGATGTAGAGCCAGATCTTCCACTTGATGAAGTTATCCAAATACTTGAAGCTCCTGCACAGGAAGGATTAAACAAGGTGAGTTATTTCCCCTTCCAAATTTTTAATGATTATTTATCTTATGATGTAGAGAGTAGAGAAGTGTTGGATGTTTTAAACCCTTCATGTTGTGATGAAAATGAGGACTTTGTTGATAATATTGATGAATTCATACATGTCGGGAAGCGTAAATGGGATGTGATTGAATATAATGGGGATCCCATTTACGACATTCAGGATCGTTTCCAAAAGTTTCCTTTACAAATATCATATGACTTTACTAAATTTGATATTTGGCGACAAGGACATGACATAATCACGAATTCTATTCAGATACCCAAGGATGACCTGATGCTATGCTCCCCTAATAATTTTCGGTCATACCTT
>ML785112.1:722674-743553 GCA_009831015.1 Picea engelmannii | reverse complement strand
ACCACCCCAATCGGTCGCTAATGTTGCTATTGAGATCAAGCAGGCTATAGGTTATGCCAGATATGTTGAGGTTCTCATGCGCTCTATAGTGAACACATGTCCCCGAGTTGGAGCCAAATGTTATCCCCCAGTTTTTGGGATAACTAGGAGATCATGTCTCGAGGCCCATAGGTCCTAGACATGGAGTGCCGAGAGCCGGATCAACTTGAGCATGGCCCTGGAGGGCCCATCTTTTCTCCCTTTCAGCGCCACCACTTTATCAGTAGCAACAACATCCATCACCTTCAGCTTGGTCCTGTGTCAGAGATGGTTCTTGCTCCATGAGGTAATGAGTCCGGGTATCATGGTATGTGTCACTTTGATCTTCAAAACCTTTGAATATGTGCATTTAATTCCTTTTGTTTCTAACAAATGCTTGGATATTATACTTGTCCACTTGACCATGTCTGGGGGGATTGACAAGATGCCCTAGTAAGCCTGTGCCCATAGGTTTTGGTTTGCCAATGGGGGGGGTTTCTGAAAATTCATCGTCCACTCCCTTTATATTTCCACTTTTTCTTCTTGCTTCCCGCTCATCCACCCCATTACATTTGTCCGGGCATTGGGTTGGCCAATCATTTAAGGGTTTCACCTTGCCTTGTGGGAAGAAGGGGCTAAAGGCCCAGAAGGTAAAAGAAAGTTGTCAAAAGATAAAAGCCTAAAAATAAAACCTCGAGATGCTTCGCCCAGGGATCCTTGAGAAAGCAATAAAAGGCTTCTCAGTAAGAAACAAGAGGGATCCAGAAAATAAATAAAACAAAACCTAGTAAGAGGATGGGGGGTCTCATCATGAGACAACCTATCACGTCCATGGGCACCTAGTGGCGTGACACTACTAGCAGCTGGTTACCACGCCAGGGTAGTGGCTCTTGGTTGCATGGACAAGAGAAAGGGGGTCTCATCACGAGCCGACCTTCTCATTTCCGTCAAAGTACTTGTGGGTAACATTTCCACCACTGGTCACCACGTTAGGGCAATGTCCCCT
This sequence comes from Picea engelmannii, assembly GCA_009831015.1. Taxonomy (NCBI): domain Eukaryota; kingdom Viridiplantae; phylum Streptophyta; class Pinopsida; order Pinales; family Pinaceae; genus Picea; species Picea engelmannii. The sequence continues at coordinate 742,529 of ML785112.1, read as the reverse complement.
GATTATCTTCTTGAAGAAAAAACAATAAAGAATAAAATAACAAAAGGCATGAGTGGGCTTGGAAATATGTGCATCCAGGACAGGTGCAACTCGCCTTCTACAAAGGCACTCACTGGTAAGACTTGCATTCCCCTGCTTTCATTGTACCCCTTGTCAGGACATCCCTTATCCACTTCACCCACTTACATGAATTAGATTTAGTCTTTTCTGGGAAGTTTCCTTTTCCAGTGGATACTAACCCAACAGGACACTCTGTCACTTTCCCCAAACCTGTATTGTAGACTTGTATAATATCTTTGAGCATTTAACTGGGGTAATAGGGGTTTTATGCACATGTTTAATAATATTGATGATGAGATGTGATTGACATTGCTATGATCTCTGTGACTTATGAGCCCATGGAGGGCGTAGCTTTTGATGTGCAGGATCATGCCTGACGGAAAGGTACCACATTAGACAGGTACACATGGGGAGATGATTAGTTCATACCTCCATGGGGCTGAAGAGCCCACCCGATGGATGCTGAGACCTCAACAAGGGGTAGAGACAGAGCATATCATTTGTGCCAGGGAGAAGTAGAAGAATCCACCAGAGGCAGCTGAGAAGACCTTTACCTAGGGGGGTTGATCCCTCTCCACAAGAACGTTGGCCTTGGAAGGCCCATGACATCTCCCAAGAATCCCATGACGTCACCCAACAATATGGACGTTTTGGGAGGCAACTTTGTCATTTTTGGCACGTGTGGCAGCTTGGAGAAGCCCAAGGAGGGCTAACGTTTTACTCCAGGAGGCTGTATTTGCCCTAAAAGGGGCTAACGTCACCCTAGAAAGAGGATGACGTCTCTCTATTTCTTGATTAGGGTTTTAATTTAAACATTTAATGTAAAACAATATGATTTTGATATTTTGGCCTTATCGGCCTTTTAATGACCTAAAATGTAATTTAGGTCATTGGTAGACTATATATTAAGGGTTTTTACCTACATATTATCATCATCTTTCACTCACTCATTAGTGAGGTCTGAAATTTGCGCTATTCTAAGGGTTCTTGGCTGAAATTGGGAGGCACACTTGTTGAAGGAAGACATTTTTGGACTTTTATTGGCATTTTTGGCATTTATCTTGCTGGAAGGTGTTACAACTAGGGTTTTCTATATGATTTCTTGGCTAAATGTGAGTGAATTTCTGCAAAACTTTTTGATTGAATGGTTGTAGTGTTGTTTTCTTGCATTGATTATTATAATTTGTTGAATTAAACCCTAGGTGACAAGCACATGTTAAAGGTCCTTGTCTCATGTCCCTACCAAGGTTTTTAGCCATTTTATTTGCTGAAGTAAGATAGAGCCTTGCCATAGTAACACTCTATTCTTTCCTTCTAGCCTATCCATTTTACTCTTGTTGAGCTAAGAAGGAGAAAGACACACCAAGGCCTACGGTAGCCTACACCTGGTAAGCCGTTTTTCCCTAGGGTTTGTCTAGTGAATCCTTGCTCTAGCAACACGTCACTCACAAAACCTCTTGTCTTAGGTCAATCATCTTTTGAGCTAGTTGTTTCGCCATTAAACTAAAGAAGGAGGAGAGAGCACTAAGGCCTAGGGTTTCTACACCGAAGTGAGCCTCTCTCCCCTAGGGTTTCTTTGTTGAGGCCTTGCTTTAGCAACACCTCAACACTTTACCCTCTTGTCTTTGGTTTTTAGTATCACTTAGTCCTTCAACTTTTGCGTCCCCTTTTGACTCCATATACCCTAGTAGCGCACTGGTCTAAGGCCTCTTGTATTGAGTAACTTGATCACAAACAAACCTCTAAACTTTGAACAATCTCTAACTCTTACTAACCCCAACCTAGACTAATTCTACTAACCATATTGCTGCCGTCATCTTTTTTATGCTATAAACATCTCTATGAAGCATTGATTTTATCTTCAAAGCAATTGAATGGTTGGCTAAGGCATTGTTTCTAAAGTGTTGTTATTGTTACATTGATTACCATTAACATTTATTGTGAAGTGATACTGTAATCATTGCTATTGTATAAACATTGATTTACTTAATCAATAATATTGCTCAATTCCCTATTATCAGATAGTCATTGATTATATGAAGTACTAACCAAGCAAGTGAGATTGCATATATATATATTTCTTGTTGCTTTGTCTCGGGAAGGTACATCTCCTTTTTTGGTTATTACTTCTCTTTATTGGCTGATTAGCCAGACTATCTGCTCAGTGGTGACTTGTGAGGGGGATTATTATCACTTAGCCTTTCTAAGCTCTTTTTACCTTCTCAAAACCCTAGGTCACCGGGGACATCTCCTATGGGCATTACCTCCCTAAAGAGAAAGAACCTTCCCATTGAGGTGACAGTGGTGGGATTGGTTCAGTTACGCTAGTTTGATCTTCTTAAATCCGTCTTCTACCTTAACTACAAACTATGCGATAACAAGGCCGATACAGAGAAATTAGGCTCTCAAGTCCTGTTGACGGGCGAAATTGACCGCTCGTCAACTGGAGGAGTGAATCCAGTTCAGGGTTGTCTAAATAACCCAAGCCGTTTGGATTAATCCACTCCGACGGGTTTAGCGGCTCCGTTGGCCGATCTAAGTCTTAGGAAAGTGAAAAAACTAAGCTAAAGAAACTAATCTAAGTGAAAAACAGCTACTGCAACCTATATAGAAATCTAATATATACTTACAGTTTTACTGGCTAACAGAATAATAGTTCTACTTATTAAATATACAGTGCATAGATATTATTTATATTTCTATCATATGTACAGTATTCACAAAATGCAAGTTTTAATCGAAATTTGCAAAATCCTATATGAATTAACTTATGACAGCGACGTTGGTGTTTTTTGATTTTTTATAACTTTTATAAACAGGAAATGATATGGCAGCTATCTAGTTGATAAATAAAAATAACAATCTGCACTGTGTATCTACACTACAGAAATGAAAAGTGAAACGTGTTTAGATTATAGGAAATTTATATATTAATTAAACTAATTAAATAGCACTAACAGATTAACCTGTAATAGCGTTTCCTGTTCGCCCTGTGCACAGTATTCGATTTCGCTGTTTGATGGGGGCAACCCGCACCAGATTTTCCCAATGCTTCTCATAAACAGGAAGCACTGACGCTTGAATACTAATGACAGAACAAGCAAGACATATAACAACAACAATTTTATAATTTACAAATGATTACATTAAGATAAATCTCACTGCAAAGATTTGTATATAACTGCTCATTTAACAAAGAAGATTAACCCCTTGTTCATTAAATTGAAACAGGATAATTGCTGTATGTAAAGTGAGAGACATCAAATATGGACGCTACATAAATCATATCATATCAACCTGTAACAAATTATGATATCTAAAGTAGTCAAAAATTTGATTACAAATTGAAATGAACAAAAACTTGAACAAAAGTATGATATATTGAAGCTAAAGCCATACAAACATCTACTTTCATTCGAGTTTGAATAATCATCCATCCATAGTCTCTGCTCCCAAGCAGTGATGGTTTTTGTTTACAAAAATAATACATATATAAAGGCCACAGGATGAAAACATTCCTTGTGGAAATTATCAAAGCTGTTGCAAAAATTATGGGAACACAATCTCCCAAATTCCTGTTCCTATCTAAAACTAACAGCCCAATCCAAAACTATGTAAAAAAAGCATGTTCAAAGATGCCATAGTCGATCCAATTTCCTTTGAAATTCGTGTGTACCTGTAAATGCACAAAAATACACGATTTCAGATTGTGTTTAGTTGTAAAATCAACAAAAATTCAAATTTTATGACTAGCTACAGAATCTCACGATTCTGTAGCTAGTTATTATTTACAAACAGAATCGTATTGTATCAATTCTATCATAACAGAAATAGATGCTATTGAGAAAACAAATCCTTTATGCTAATTCAAAACAAACAAAATCATTCTAAAATCATTGTTGAAATACCATACCTCGGTTTCAGGGATTCGATTCGATCAAGCTATTTTTGAATTAACAATGGCAGTGGCCACCTCTACATTTTTGAAAATGATAGAGCCTGTGGTCTTCTGCGTTTTATCATTAGCTTGCAGTTTGTCATTTTCTTTGGTTAACACATTTACTCGGTCCTCCAAGGACTTGATTCGGGATTGGAGCAAAGGGAAATCTGTATAATATCGGTCGAGCCACGACTTGCATTCATTGCACTGTGGTTGATCAGGCCGTGTAATTACAGATGAGGAATCTCTTAATTTACCGACAATTCCACTGTCGAGTTTAATCCCGGGGAAGTTAGGGTCATCTCTAAGGCATGGCGGGAGGTTCGTCACATAGTCATAGGGCTTGACTGAACAAAGGCCGTGTGAGTATGGATACTCCTCGGTTAGAAACCGCTCGATTTCGGAATCAGAATCTTCATTCAAAAGAATTGGCTATTGGTCTGTGTTTTGTTTAGGTTTGTTGCGAGCACACCTTGATACCCATCGCACAACCTTTTTACTTTTGTAATTGACATCGTTTTTACCCTTACCCTTTTTCCTTGCAGACCTTTTAACAGGCTTACCGCCATCCTTTAGGCATGAATCAGGCAGGGTGTCGGTTTGGGTAGGGTTCGGGTAGGTCGAGGGTTCAAGAGAGGGTAAGAGTGTAGGAGGGGGCACGACAGGCCCAACAAGGGTTTCTGTGACCACGGTTTTGTCAACTTGTCCAATTTCAGGACTGGCAAAGCCATTCCTCAACAAGAAAGCTTCCCAACAGTCGCCACTCAACCTCAAATGATGAACTATAATAATTTTAATTAAACAGTGGTGGAAGAGGTTGGAGTCGGCTTTCTCCCTCTTGAAACGTTTAGCCATTTTATATAAACTTCGAAGAAGGAAATGTGGCATATTTAAAGGAAAATCTATGAAACTCATGAGTAGTCAGAGGTGGTATAGGAAAACTAAACCGTATCTACCCTCGCATGTAATGAATTTCTTGATAATGGCCAACAAATCATGCCACCTAGACTTAAGAGCTGTAACTGGCATACCTTAGTCGCAACTGTTGATTTTCCTTGAGGTAAACAACAGTGGCCATGGTACTTCATCAACCTTCGAATTTTTAAACCACTTCTACCCTTTGGCTGGCAGACCAGTGGCTGAGATAAGGAAATCCTCGTTCAATTCGAGTTGGATGTCCCCAACTTTGGCCATGCATCCATCGAATGTAAGTGCAAATTGTTGAGCGACTATGAGGTTGAAACCCTCGAACTTCTCAATAAAAACCAACCATCCATTCCTCTCTAGGTCCTCTCGGGCGTTATCAAACAACAACAAAGTTTGGACACCGTTGGGCTCGATTTGCACTACAGGAGCCATAGAAAATAGCACAAGATTAGCAGGGTAATTGGTGAGGGGGTTTGACAAGATAGGCACAAAACCATTTTTCCCGCAGCTTCCCCAAAACAAGCAAAGACAGCCTAAAATGCAAAACAAAGCGTTATTGCTTATGCGTGTGAGGGTGGTGGAGTAAATTGAAACCATGCAGAAATATCATGTTGGGCTGTACAATCGACGACGCCTTGGTAAAATGTTTCATTCAAATCACAATAGTGTATATCCAAAAATATTTTAATCATATGAATTATCACATAACCATGGAAAACCATGATATACATAACCAAAAATCGATCCGAATGTTAAATAAACAATGGCATTTGCACGATTAAAAGAAACCAATATGTCGAACACTGCATCACCAATTACATCAAAGACACCAACATGCCAAATGAACCACAATTTGACCCAAAATTAATGTGTTCAATAAAACCATTGCATCACCGATTTGATCAAAGATACCAACGTATCAAAAAACCATTGCATCAATGAATTTATAAATCGAAACCATATTAACAATAGTCAAATGCAAAGTGAGTAGTGGTTTGGTGTTTTGATAAATGTGTGACCAGTGGTGAGTTGGAGGTAAAAGAGTTATGACTACATAAACAAATAGGTTCATAACAATCCAAAAGATCATTTTAATGCAATCAACATGAATCCCAACTGTAGGTTTTCACGCTTGCAGTTGTGAAAATGAAAACGAAAAGCAGGTATGCGAAAGCGAAAGATAATAGTGTCATTTTTTTAAAGAATTGCAATGAGTATTGAGGGTTCAAAACCCTTGTGTAGGCAGCTTGTAAGGAAAAGATAGGAATGAAAATGGCTGCCAACAAGTCCCTATACATAAGATTGATATTCTTAGCCCGAGAGTGGTTTTGTAGATGATTTGGTGGATCGATAAATCTGCAGCTCTTCATCAGGACTCCAGAGCTCAAATGCATTATGCAGTGCAGTGCCTGTAACTGGTGATTTTTTATTGGAGCACTACTATGCTCCACTACATGAAGACACAAATGATAGAGTGTAAGCTTAGAAAGAACAAAAACTTTGGATTTGGGATAGTACTATGCACATTCTTCTTTGAAAGAGTGTCGGGCATAAGCCCAAAGGAGAGTGTGCGAGGCCACATAGACTCCTTTCCAACACTGTGTAGATGGGCCGCATTGATGCCTTGTCAGGGAGCATGGTGAGTTCATGAGGCATATAATGACAACTTCTTAGACTGGTGGAAACTCTGAATTCTCGCCATCGAAGAACATCCATATGCAGGGATTAGTTTCTTGAGAGACCCCAACATGCCCATGCCCCCAGGCACGACACGTGGTGAGATAGGTACATACTATCATTTTTTAAATTGTTTTTTTAATTTTTTAATTTTATTATGAAAGATAAATATTTGTTTTTGGTAACGTCATGGTACTAACTCAACAATATGATATGTACAGATGTGGGACCAGTGCAACCGACAAATTTCCCTCAATCTAGGCACCACCCCCGAGAGTAGACCCAGATAGGAGGAGCCACTACAAAGGCAAGGCCGTCGTCAGCAGAGGCTGAGACAGTTTTGAGGCGGTTAGAGAGGAACTTGACTACCCCTCACCCATGGCGTTCCTATGGCAGAGATAGAGGATCTACCGCCATCTATGCAACCCCATGTAGTAGGAGTACCTCGAGCATGGATCGAGTTGTTCCGACGTTTAGCCAATGCTGTAGTGCACTAAATTAGGGCCAATAGGCCTAGAACTTAGATTAGTACTATACAACATGAGTGCCGAGGGAACCTATTCTTGTATCTCTCTATGTATTGATGGCTTAATCTTGACCATGTATATTCAACACTTTTGAGGCCCATGTCCTGCATTTTGTACTATGACATTATTTTGGATATATATATTTATCTTTTTGTACAAATATATTTACATGTGTGTGTATGTGTATGATTCTATTTATATATGTGAAAGATGCCAATCTAGAACATGATTTTCCAAAGCATTAGTTAATTGATTAGAGTGCATAGGAACATGAATATATGTGATATAATCAAAATAACGTTCTAAGAGGTGTACCCTAAGTAAGCGTCGGTGCATGACAAGATCGTGGACCCGGTAACACTCCATTTAACTGTGACACTACCAGTTGAGCATCTAAATAGACCTAAAGGTAAGAAATACCATGTGACAAAGCATCACGTAGTAATTCTATCACTATGCTATATTTGACAACATTATTGGTTGCTTCTCCTAGACAAGCACTTTCAGAAGATACCAACTGGCCAGTGGGCGTGAAGATTACCCAAGCTGTGGAAGCAAGCCTCCGAGTGTGTTGGCTGGCACCATCCGTGAACCTAAGATAAACCTCGGATTCCCTTGAAATCTGCCACAATACACAAACACAATAAACTACACTTACATAAGACAAAAAGAAACTAAAATATGTACATAAATATACACTATTTACAAGAAGTCACACCCAAGTGACCAACCTAAGCATGATACTTCTTTAGATAAATCCCATTTCTGGGCCCATGCAACACATTGCCTTCAAAGTCAACCAATTCATATGCGCCTTTTTCCAAAACCTTCATTATAATAAACAGTCTGAACCACATGGGTTTAAACTTGCTTGCCCCCAAGTGGTCTTTATCTTGATCATAGACCAAGACAAGATCACCTTCGAAGAATACCCTAAGGTGGACCAACCGGTCGTACTGACACTTGATGCGATGTTTATGAGCCTTGTAAGCCAAGGCTGCATCCCGACGTTGTTCATCAAGCTGCTCGAGATAGACAAGACGCTCTTCAAGCTCTTTTGTGTTGGGCGGTAGTTCCACTTCCAACTTGAGAGAAGGAATCTAACACTCTGTAGGTAAGACTGCCTCCATCCCGTAAACAAGTTGGAAAGGAGAGAATCCTGTAGCAGTCTTAACATAAGTTCGATATGCCCAAAGTTCTGAGTATAACATCAAATGTCAATTCGACTTGGCTGAATTGATTGTCCGTTAGAGAATGGTCTTAAGAAACTTGTTGACAGCCTCCACTTGGCTATTTTCCTATGGATAATAGGGTGACAAATGTTCTTGTTTGAACCCTAGCTTTGATGCTAACTCTGTCATCATCTTATTTTGAAAGTGACAATCTCTTCGATATACCGAACCTTGAAATGATTTGGTTGAAAACAAAGAGTGCAGTCATTTCCCCGTCATTACTAAACATTGGTATGGCTTCGACCCACTTGGTGAAGTAGTATACTGCCACAATGATATAACGATTCCCCCTAGCAGAAGCTGGGTGGAATGTAATGAAATCAATTCCCCACTTAGTGAAAGGGCCAACTGTAATAACATGAAACATAGAAGCAGAGTGTGCTTGCATCTTCCGAGAGAAGATCTAACACAAGTGACACTTCTTAACTGCCTCTATACAATATTTGAATAATGAGGGCTAGAAGTATCCAACACGAAGGATTTTTTGAGCTGTAGCTAACCCATAAAAGTGACCGCCACATGCTCCAGTGTGGCAATCATTTAGCACAAGCTTCGCTTCCTCATGAGTCAGACAACGACGAAGAAAAAAATCAACTCCACAATGATATAATTTATCATCAATAATAAGATAATTTCGTGCTTGATGGCATATCTGTTGACGCTCATCATGAGAAGCAGAGGGTGACACTTCAAACTCTGAAGATACACAAGTATATCCCCATACCAAGGGTCGGAAGACATAGTAAGGAAGAGCTCCTCATTGAACAACGACTCTTCAGGTGAATCTTTTCCACTCTTAATAGGAAGTTTTGATATTAACTCTACAAAGACCAAAGATTTCTTGGACTTCGCTGAAACAAAGTCCAAATCGAATTCTTGAAGAATAACGATCCACCGACTAATATTATCGTCAATGACTCATCGTGTCAACACATACTGAAAATAATTGACGACGGCCACAACGGTGGTCTTACGAAGTAAAACATAATGATAGAACCTTTGGATGGCGTGGAAAACCGCCAAAACCAGTTTGTCAACATGGAGTTGAGTTCTAGTCTGACTAAGCCCCAACTGAGGTAATATATAATGTGTTCCTGAAGCGCGTCATCTTCTTGAACCATGACCATACTAATGGTGGATTCTATTGCAGCCAAATACAACAAGAAATCCCTTCCATAATCAGGAGGGTTGAGCAGAGGGGCATGCATCAACACATTTTTCAACGCTTCAAAAGAGCGCTGAGTCACTTCGTCCCAATAGAATGGGACCCCTTTCTTTGAAAGACACATGAACCCCTTAGTGATTTTAGCATAGTTAGCAATGAATCACTGTAAAAAGTTGGCCTTCCCTTGAAGACTCTGAAGCTAAAGTACTGTGTGCGGGGGAGACAATTGAACTATCACCTCAACCTTAAGAGGATTGACCATGTTCCCTTTGTTGGACACAATAAATCCCAATAAACGTCCCAATGTAATGCATAAATTGCATTTGTTTGGATTCAAGCGAATCTGGTAATAGCGACACCTCTAAAAAATAAGTTGAAGGTGAGTGGGATGACTAGTTCTCTTGCGAGAACGTGATGCAAGATCATCAAGATATGCTTCAACTATATGCTTAAGGTCTTGAAAGGAGAACGACATTGCCCACTGGAAAGTAGATCCAACATTTTTGAGGCCAAAAGGCATTTTATTATAAGCAAAGGTACTGCAAGGACATATAAAAGCAATCTTGTGTTGATCCTCGAGCTAGATCTTAATTTGATTGTACCCTGAGAAACTGTCCATAAAGGAAAAAATTTCACAACCTTCACACTCATCGATAATTTTATCAATGAATGGGGTAGGAAAGTTATGTTTTCGGCATGCCTTGTTCAGATCACGAAAATCCATGCATACTCGAATTGTACCTTTCTTTTTATCGACGAGAACCAGATTTGACACCCATTCCGTTAATTGAACTAGGTAGATGAAACCGGCCTTAATCAATTTATTGATCTCAGCTTAATGGCTACTACCTTTCGAGGGTTGACCGAGAAAAGATTTTTCCGAACTAGCTTAGCATCGGGATAAGTTTTAACCTCGTGTTCAACTATTCGAGGGTCAATTCCTGACATTTCCTCATAAGACCAAGCAAACACGCCGCAAAACTCTTTAAATAATGCAGTATATACTTGAACCTCCTCGGGGGAACAATCCACCCTGATGAAGACGTTTTCAACGACGCCGAAGATTTTGGAGATATCAAATGGGATCGTCTCATCTATGTTTTCTATGTTTCCTTTGACATATACTCCATGTGTTTCCAAAGGGTTGACAGGGCAAGCGACATCTCCATTCATGGTAGAAGTAAATTCTCTTGCTTCCACTCTCCTAAGCTCAGGTAAAAAGTATGATCTATGATTGAGATAATCCCAAGGTCTATCCGGGCTTGTCATTGACTCTAAAATCGCCTCATTAGAAGGCAAGACAAAGTCCAAAGGATTGTGCAAAGTAAGAGAATCTTGACCCCAAATAGGCTCTAGAACATGATCTAGCTCTTGAGGGGGAGCTGGATCAGAGTTTTTCGAGGTTTGCTGAACAATATTGTAAGCGACCTCAACTATGAATAAGGGCATATCCATTCCGTAATGCCCTACCCATTCCAGCGAAGACGATGGGGAAGGTAAATTCCACAGATTTTCGAAGTAAGTTGTTCAAAATGAAATCACTTGAAAAATTGCAGCCTTAGGCTGATTAGGGACAACTGAAATGAACTTAACGTCATTCGAAGGTGTTGGGAAGTCAAAAGTACCCGTCAAAGATGGAAACAAACCAACACCTAAGTTGACCGTACCTTGCTATAGATTATCAATCATCGGGACCGTGGATGCCCCTGATGAAGGGTTGGGATGAGAGAAGGATAACTAATCGACAGTGACTATCCTACCTTCATGAGAAAATCATAGCACTCGAAACACTCAGGAAACTACCGTCATCATTGCAAAAGTCCAACTTCGACCCAACAAAAGGTTGTAGTCGAGAGGCGCATCAACTACTTCGACCTTGACACACACAATTTTTCCCTCTAACTGCACAACAAAGGAGGGGATTATGCCATGTGGTCGAAAAGAACATCCGTCAAATGTAGTTAATAACGTGGGAGATGTAGATAACTTAGGCTGACCAATATCCTTCCAACACACAAGTGACATAACACAAGTTGATGCCCCCTCATCTACCATCGTGTGAAGATATTTTGTGTCAACAATTTCATGGCATAAACCACTACTATCAGAAAGGCGATGAGGTAAGAAAAACGAGGTTTAAGATTGGAAGGTAAAAAACGATAGATCCCGAGTTAGCGAGCTCAGAGGCACCTAAAGTGGATAGTAACACTTTTCTCTGTGAGGGGAAACTCTGAATATCTTCTAGAGCAGACATTGCATAAGGGGTTTGCGCTAGATATTCAACAACAAAGTAGTTCTGGGAAGCCCATGCATTTGGGTTGTGAGAAGATTTCTTAAACACATGTTTGGGAATGTGAGTCACTGCTTCTCCCATTTTCTTCTCAATATGAAGAGGATCCAATTGTCGGGAGCTTCTTTTCCTTTCTCAACAGATTCAAGCGTTCCATAATCATGGGCCCTGGTCTGAAGATGAGCATACACTCTCATCATGTATACATTTGTGGATCTGAGATTAGAACTATGTGTGGAGGCACCCTGATTGCCCCTAAGCATGTTTGTGGATGAGGATTTCTACGTCAATGTTTTCCCTTGAGGGAAAGGGTTAGTTAACATAGTAGGTTGCTGTTGTGACAACAAGTTTTGGGCTTCCTCGATCTGAGGGCACTAAAGAGTCAGGTGGTCCTCCGTGTAAATATTACACTGGAACTTGACCTTCTTCTTTTCATTTTTTCCCTCACCAACATTATTAGTAACCTTCTTATCGTTACCCCCCTTACCCTTTCTCTTTCTTTTCTCCTTGGATTGTTGGTTACCCTTGGGGTTCGTCGTCTGCACAATGTGTACTTATGACGTAAGGGTGGTGGGGGTAACCGTACTAGAAGTCTGGCCGACCACAATTTGTTGTAGAGATAATTTTTGCATTTGGTTAGACAACAAATCCATGGACTTGTTTTGTGCTGAGCCCACGATACCATCGGCATGAGGCCCAAACTTTGGTTTGGTCAAGTCAAGGGTTGACCATGGTGCATCAGGAAGAATCTCATAAAGCATGCTAGATTGTGAATAGATCAAATCCAGCTACTAAGCTCTCATTATTTCCTCTTCCTTGGAAAACACTCCAGAAGTTGCGACGTCTTTGGAAACACAAGGCACCAAAGACTTTAGGAACCACTCAAGCAAGAACGTGGGAGGGACCTTAATATTAATCAAGCTCTTACGACGATACCATTCTCGGATATGATCAGAGATATGGAATACCTTAGTTTGCTCGAAATTGGCCAGCAACTCGGTGCCAACATCGTATCTCACTGGTAGTTGGAAATGGTTCAAGAAAACCATAACTAGATCGTTAAAGTAAGAGTATTTCGAGCCATCAAGCTCAATATACCATTTCACGACACCCCCTATGAGAGTGCGTTGAAACAATCAAAACTTAATAGAGTCGTCATTTATCAAATTAGAGGAGCACCACAAATGAAAAGTTGTGACATGATCACCTGGATCTTCATTGGGCTTGCCTTCAAATTTCAGGATATCTAAGGGCAATTTGGTCGGCATAGGAGGCCAACGTGGATCATGACAGATGGGGTCATTTAACAACCTTAACAAGTCTGGAAAATGAAGGGTTTCCAACAATGGTAACCTTGGTTGTGGTAGAGTTATTGTAAAAGATGAACCTGGATATTGGATGGAACCAGGTTGCCAGGAAAAGTTTGCCTGCTGACCAGGGTTCTGGTAAAAATCAGGGTTTCCTTGGCCAGTGTAAGGGAACTGGGCACTTGTCTACATCGTAGATGAGTTTGAATAGTTTGATGACATACCTTGAGTGGGAATTTCCCCTTGCATGGCATTCCAAAAGCCTTGGTTGAGGTTGCCCCCAAACGACCACCTTGATATAGGAACTAAACCTTGCCTGGGGTTCCACTGAGCGTGGGAGGGGTTGCCCACGATCGAAATCCCGTGCAAAGGTATAGAACCCTATCCGGGATTTCCAAAACCTTGGAAGGAAGTGGTTCCTTCCACCATTCCTTGCAAAGGTACAAAACCTTGCATAGTCTTGGGTTGATTGAGGAAGGGGTTGCCTCCTGACGAAAATGTTGACAAAGAAATCCCAAAAGCACCAAATAAAGAAAACGACATGGACCCAATCGAAGACGTATATGATTGAGGCCTTTTAATTCCTCCACTAAACAAACTAGAATCGAGAGCAGACCCAAATGGTTGCTGGAAGGTACTTCCGAGTGAGGGGTTTATAGGGGGGATATGACCCCCACCGTAAGTAAATGCATTGTACGAAGGAGAGGTGCCCCTGAGGGATCCTTACGGGGGATTATTAGAACTCCCTGCACCCAAACTAGTAGTTTGCAAAGTAGAGTAGGTTAGAGTCGAGCTCGTGTAAAAAACCTACATCCCATACGAGAAAGGAGTGACAGACATGTTCTATATGGTCGAAGTATGAACAATGGTTGTAGTCATGGTAGAGACTGTGCCACTGCCAGAAGTGGTAGGTGTCTAACGAGAGGTATTCCTCGGGGGGGGGCGGAGGTGGGGGAGGGGGCATGGCACCCCCTCCACCTACGACCGAGACAAGAGTATGAGGACTCCCAGTAGAGGTAACATCATTTACTTCCATAGCAAGTCACCTAACTAGACAAAGATCAAGGGTAGTCGTGTCAGGAGGGACTATCTGAACAAGAACTAGCGCTGAGAGGTCAGTTATCGAAGGATTCCAAGGCCTAATGAAGCCTTTAGCTTCGAGGTCTGAAATACGAGTTAACTTCGGTGCATAAGTGTTTCTTCTCAGAATAGGATTAGACACTACTTATTTTGTCTCGGTAGCCTCGAAAGAACTCTCCTGATCTAACCTTCGCCTAAGAGGAGGCGAAGGTGGCTCCACAGTTTTCGATGGGAGGCCTTGAAGCCTACGTGAACAACAGATTTGTTGATCATCCAACTTGTGGAACGATTAACCGACACTCTAAGGCAAAGCTAGGGGGAGCACAAAGCACACACTAAAAAGTCCCTAAAGATCAATCAAGCAATCAGGAGAAAGGTAAGAAGAGTAGTTACACCAACCAACACTAGAGCAACTTACCAATGCAAGTGTAACTTGAACACTGAAACACCCTTCGGGTATACTCTGCGAAGCATGGCCTGATGTATGCCTTAGGTACCACGATATGCCTTTCGTAGTCACCTGTGTAAGTACATATAATAAGGAAACTAGGTTGCCAACTCGCAGTCAACCATTGGGCGGGTACAGTCTACAGTCAGCCAAGAGCGTATGGGAAGGATAACCAAGTCCGAAACCGATCTAGATGACTGAATCATGAGAGGGCCAATATCACTCTTAGAGTACCCTGGACATATCCAAGTGTTTCAGAGGAATGACACCAAACAAGTTAGTATCACTAAGGAATGATCCCCAAATACACGCCCCCACTATGCTTGGTATGAATTTGAAGGGGATATCTCCATCGATTTTCCTCGTGCGACCTTGTGTTTAGCCGCTGTGTTAGAGGGGGGTCCTGACTAACTCTTACGAGAACTAGACTTTGACACTCCTTGACTCAGACTCTTAAGTTTGTTTAGTGGCCTTGAAGAGTTTCCTCTCCACACCTAATCCAAGGCTCTAAATATTAGTCTAATTGGTGTACCCTATAAACGAAAAAGTCTAATTGATTTTAAAATTAAGCGTTAATTTTAGTGGCTTGATTACTCAAGGGTGCGGTAATGAAACTTGTGATGTTCTTTTAGAGACAAAAAAAGAAGAGCTATTGAGCTTTTAGAACATTGTGCTTTAATGAAAATGAAAGCAAACTAAGTCCTAGAAATGAAGATTTGGCTCTTTTTACTTTATGAATGAAAACTTTTCAAATGCAAACCAAGATCATAATGTCCAATCTATCCTAGAATGCTTTTTCGTTTCAAATGCAATGCAACTACTTAAACTTTCAGGAAAGAAGGTAACAAGGAACTTTGGGTTAAGATTTATTTTCTATCATAAACACAACCTAAGCTACCATAACCAAACAAAATGCAATGCAACATGTAAATGCAGTTAAGAAGCTTTTTTTTTTTGCAAATGAACACAAGGGAAGGGACGAAAAAAGCTTAAACTCAACTACGATCTTTTTGAGTTTTTTTATATGCTTTTGAAATGAAAATAGTAAAAAAAATTTCTTTTCTTTTTCAAAGCATACCAAGAGAGAAGGAGAGCAACCAAAAGACTCACTCAGGTCCCAGACCACTACCAGATAGCAGGGATTCAAAAGAATCCAAAGGATAACCTAAAGCTTGTAAACACACCTTCAAACCTTGATAAAAGACAGAGAGACAAAGAATACTATACAAGAAGATTTCTTTGCAAACTTATAGTTAATCCAAGACTTAAAACCTGTCAAACAATAATGAACAGAGGTCTCTGATACTCAGGAGGACCTGGGAAACCAAAGGTTTCCTGGGAAAGTGAAGAGATTTTTGAAAAAATCCAAAATAATACAGACACATGTGCTGTGCACAAGCAATCTGCATATATACGTGGGATGTGTTAGATCGGGACGCGTATGTATGCAATCTGGGTGGAGAACAGGGCATGTATGTACGCGATCTGGGTGGAGAATAGGGCGCGTATATGACTGAAAGTAACCAAAAAAAGAAATGATTCAAACTGACAACCCAGACCAGGGAACCTAAAAGGTGACCAGAGACTTAGATGGACTCAGGAAGCACAAAAAAAACAAGAAATCAAACCAAAAGACAATCTCCTAAAAAGACCCTAAAGAGACTCCCCAGTGGAGTCACCAATTCTCCTTTGGGGAAAAATTCCCCTAGTCATGGTCTAGTGGCTAGGCAGAGCAATGACACATTAAAAGACATAATTACTCCTATTCCACCCAAATCTAACAAGACCTAATGATAACTAAGGAAGGAAAGAATAAGTCAAGGTAGGCACCTTAAATCCTTTTGTTTAGAGTAGATCCTTTCTGTTCGCTATTTACTCCTAGATTGCACGCCTCCTCCCAAAGCTGGCCTGAAACAACTTCAAAGAACAATCTACAATAGCATATATATAATCATCGAGATCATTCAAAGGCCTAAATACTCATGAAAGCAATTACAAACATAAACATGAATACACATAGATTTGGAAAAGGAAAATTCTCTTTTATTGATAACAAGATGGTAAGATACAACCAGAATCTTGTCGACACTACTCCATGAACCTCGCTTGTGTTCCTCCAATTAGAATCCAAGTGCACTAATACCAAAGTGAGATTCTCACAAGCAACATGCCAAACTAGGGAATTGTATGGATTGCATAAGGAGGATGAAAGATTGAGAATGTTGAGAATGGATACTAAGGACTAGATGCAAAGGCTTAGAGAGAAAGAAGGATAAATTTTTGCAGATTTCCTTTGCCTCTTCTTTTCATATGTTCAAATGACCCCCCTAGGGCCCTTTTGATATGGAGGAAAGATGGTTATTTGGTTCTGAGAAGGGCTACAGAAGGTAAAATGGTTGTGCAACCCAAAATAGCTCGTAAACTCCGCAGGAAAGCGTGGATTTTTATTTTTATTTTTTGCAACTTTTATGAGTACACGCGGGCTGGAAAGTGTTTAGGTCGCATATGTACGTGTGCTACATGAGTATCAGGGTGCATACACCTTACAAGAATAATTTATTAAGAGGAAACTCAACAAAAGTAGTTGGAAAATGTGTAAATGAGTAGGGCATTGTAAAAAATGCATAATAGTGGCAATTTGGACTATAACAAATAGTGTTGAAATTTTTGCAGAGAAAAAATCATTACCAAGGATTCTCGTTCGATCATCGAATAATTTCTTTCTGCTTTATTTAGCTTTCGTCTGGCATACACATTCGGATGATCAACCATTTTGTCATACAATTGGGCTAGGACCACACCAACAACAACATTTGAGGCATCAACATGAACATGAAATTTCTTTGACTAGTTCGGAAATCAGAGGATGGGCGCTTCTACCAATTTTCTTTTTTCTAGTTCGAAGGATTTGTCACATTCCTGACCACATTATAACTCAACTTCTTTCTTTAAGAGCTCATCGATTGGGAATGTGAGGTCAGAGTAGTATCAGATGAATATTTTGTAATATCTCGTGTGCCCCATGAATATTTTGATCTTTTTTTGTTTGACTGGTGGTTTCAAAGCGAGGATGATTTTAATTTTGGTCATGTCGACTTTTATCCCATCTTTTCATACAATATGGCCCAATAGTATGCCTATAGGCATGGCAAAGATGCACTTTTTGATGTTTAAGGATAACTGTATTTGCCTGCATCTTTCTAGCATCATTCTTAACCATTGGATATGGTATTTTAATAGGCTGTAGATAGTCCAGTTGTCGAAGTAAATGACCATTGTTTTATAAATGTATTCTTGAAATTCCTTTACTACTATCCTTGAGAAAACTGTTGGGGTATTTTTGAGGCCAAATGACATGACTTTGTATGCAAACAATATGAATTCAGAGACAAATGTGGTTTTTTCTTGATATTCCTTAGCTATAGGTACTTGATTGTATTCGAAGAAGCTGTCAATGAACGAGTAACATTCATGTCCTGCTACTTCGTTGATAATCTCATCAACAAATTATGTCGAGAATGGATCGGTTAGAGTGAGTATATTCAGTCCTCAAAAGTTGACACAAATTCTCAATTTCTTTGGGTCATGCTTCTTTGGTTGCACCACCATGGGGCTTTCCCATTCCGACTTGTTGATCAAATATATAATGCTAGCAACAAGCATTGCTTCAATTTCTTTCTAGACAATGGGATTGTATTTGTGTGATAGCTTGTATGGTCATTTTTTAACAGGCTTGGCACCAGGGATGAGTTCAATTTTCATCTCACCTATTTATTGTACCAATCCTTCGAGGTGTTTTTAGTCTTGTGCAAAGACATCTTGATATTCTTTTAGTAGGTAGACTATTTCCATAGTTTTCTTATTAGACCAATAGTCACCTATTCTAGCCATCTCTGGTCGATCGTCTATTGAAATGTCAATTTCTTTAATTTTGATTTCTGCATCCATCCATTCAGGCACTTTTGACTCGTCCAATTGTCGTTCTCCTTCCACCACTTGGTTATAGCTCAACAAAAAGTTAGGTTTTTAGTTGTCGTTTTTCTCTTCCTTGGTTACGTAGTAGACTGTTTTTACATGGTTTTGTACTCATGGATGGCTTTTTTTTCCACCAAAATCTTTTTCCTGGATGATATTATTTGAATTGTGCGTCGATATTAGGTTACGAGTTGAAGTCAAGCCCATGTCTAATTTAGTTTTTCCTTTTTTTCTGAGTTTCCTAGAGACTTGGTTGTTCTAAGAATTTTTTGATTTCTCTTACTGCATCTTGCAACAATGTCTCTTTAATTCTGAATTCAAAGTCGTTAATGAAGTTATTTTTTATTTCATTCCAGTCAAATGTGTTTCCACACGCTTCCTCAATTTTATACCATTTACAGGGTATGTCATCTATCGTGTTTGGAAACATGTGAGACCATACCCTTTCGTCTCTATATCATGCTTTCTTCCATTCCTTCTCACAATGCTGGATCTGAGCGATTAGGTCGAATCTAGGTTTAAACATCGGGATATCAATATTGGTTGATAATATTTTTCCACCGAATCTTTTGACAAAGTAAAGAGTTGTAGTGTTCCACGTTTGCAATCGAGGTGCCTGTGTCTCCCACCACCGGGCTACTTGGTCTGTAAATGATTCGACTAGACTTTGTACTCTTCCATGTTCCTTGATTGACTTAGAAACCTCATCAACATGCACTGATGGGGAGTTCCTTTCACTGAACCGCAAAAATTGCTTCGTGTGTGAATGTGTCATAATTAGCGTTGGTGTCTGCTTAAGCTTCCTTTTGGCCACAATAGGTACTGCTTGTACTAAGAAGCATGATTTGGATCATGTTATTGGTATCACTTCTATCGACCAACACTCTTTTGCTTGGGCTTCATAGTTTTCCATTTTCTAATTGTATAATTTTGTATACAATTTTTGGCCTATTGACAATGGAGATCCAAGTAATATTTCTCCTTTGTTGTTGGGTTCTATGTGATCCTTCTGCTCATTCACGACTTGGTATAGTCATCGGGCTTCATGTGCTTCATCCCATGTCTCGACCCAAGGCTTGCCTTTCTTTGGATCTAGGGGAATTATAATTTTTCTGTCACTTACTTTTAGTTTGATTCTATCTCTTTCAAGAGAGATTGTGGCCCTCATGTTCCAACCCCATGGTCATCTGACTAATGTAGGGTAGGCAGGGATGCCTTCAACCAGGT
>ML785112.1:669394-722624 GCA_009831015.1 Picea engelmannii | reverse complement strand
ATCCCATGTCTCGACCCAAGGCTTGCCTTCCTTTGGATCTAGGGGAATTATAATTTTTCTGTCACTTACTTTTAGTTTGATTCTATCTCTTTCAAGAGAGATTGTGGCCCTCATGTTCCAACCCCATGGTCATCTGACTAATGCAGGGTAGGCAGGGATGCCTTCAACCAGGTTGATTACTTCAAAGTCGACTCTTGTTGGTATTCCCATGATAGATGTTATTACACTTTTCAGTGTACCAATCGGTTTTATAAACCTCTGATCTGCTAACTTCAGAAAATTTATTGTAGGCTGTAGAGGTGGTTTCCCAAGTCAAATCCATGTTTTTCTAGAAAGAATATTTACTTGGGACCCAAAGTCGACTACGAGTTGTTTGATAATTTTTTTGTCTATCTCAAGGTCGACTTGAGGGTTGAAGTCATTTTTTGTGCTTCTTGTGATAATTGGCGCATAATTTTGATTGGTATTTTCTCTTCTTTATATTCTCTCAAGCTGCTTAGTAGGTCAATCAATCAACCGACTGCCTATTTCTCTTTCATTAGTTGGAGAAATTCGTTTGGTGTAGTTTATGAGATGTTCTCATGTCTTCCCTTGTTGGTTTTGTCTTGGTAGATGCTTCTAAATAATTTCATTGCTTCCCTCATTAGCTTATCTTCATGTTTCGGGTTGGGATATGTAGTTTGACCACCCTTTTGTCGATTTGGTGGTTCTGCAAAAATGTCCTCACCAACTCATGAGAGTGTTACTACATGGAGGTTCTTTGAATTCAAAATGTCTTGTTTTGGCACTATATGTAAGAGATTTACATTTATTTTGTTCATTAATTTTTCGAGTACTATTAGACAATCTTCGAGTGAGTGGTCTCCCACTCCACATATGTTACAGAACTTGAGATCAATTCTGTCTTTAATTGGGCAATCTGGGTTGATGCGGTCATCCTTCCAACACTTGAAGTAGTAGTATCATCCTCGACCTTGTCCTCTATTGAATATGCCTTGTCCTCCTCATCCATGGCCTTGGTAGCCTCCTTGACCTCGACCTCTATATCTGCTTCTTCCTTGGTCAACAATCTGGTTGACAGTCTGTGTGCGATACACTAACTGAATGTTTGTTTTTTTGTTTGTTCAACCAACATTCTTGGGTTGAGTGATTATTCTCCTCACATATGTGACACCACTTTGAACACACTTTTCTTAGATTTTGCGGGTATTCTCTCGTAGCATGAGTTCAGATATATCACAGAATGTTTCAATCTAAATTCGACAAACTGCAGGGTCTAGGGTGTCGCTGAATTTGCATTAGTATTTTCTATGGCCTTTGTTGGAACAAATTGTACACCATAGTTCATTGCAAGAGATTGATATGTTCTTAATTGATTGTTGAAGTCCCGCAAGTTTTTCTTCTAGTCATTTTTCAATAACTGATGAAGTCGAAGTTCCTTCATCATCCACTTCTATTCGTTGTGATTTTTTGAAGATTTCTTCACATGTCAAGAGATCGTATATATGTAGTGGTATTCTAATCTTTTGCAATAGGCCTACTGCGTACCATTATACAAACAATTTCTCGTCAATTGCGTAGGACATTTGGCTTAAAAGGTCTTTGAACCTTTTATCGTATTCTCGAATGGTTTCGCCTGGATTTTGCTTTATTTCTTTCAATTTCTGCGTCGCAAGGTGGCTAATATCTCGTGTCTTAAAAAGTGTGAGGAAATTTTTCTTTATTTTGACTTCGAGCGTTGTTGATTATTTGTATAGTTCATAAACCAAGTAAGAGCTCGAGCTCAAAGTAAGTGCTCAAGCTCAAAGTAAGTGCTCAAGCTCAAAACACGACACCAAATTGTGCCATTTGTTTATCTTCATCTGTTATGTCGATTGCATTCCATATTTTTTCACAAACAAACCAATGTCGTTTGGGATCCTCGTCTCCTTCATAGATTGGGATGTGGTTGAGCCCCATTGTCGCTTTCTTAGATTTTGTTCTTGCTGGGATTATTGCAAGGATTTGTGTCAAAGTCGACTAGGAAATTGAGTTGTTTTCTATTGATGCCGAGAGACTAGAGAGTTCCCAACACTGACATCTCAACCTCTTGGTTGGCTAAACCCGACTAAACCGAGAAGCGACAGGAATAGTCACCCTATTTTATAGCCTAAGATTAAACACATTAAACCCTAGCAACATAGAAGTCTAAACATGAATGATTATTTATGATTTTTCCAAATATTTGATTTTTATGTGCTTTTGTAACTTTATAATTTTTTTCCCCGGATGGGGTGCCACGTAGCTCAGGGGATGTCACGCAGCCCCCATGCAATTCGAGCTATTAATTTGGCCGTCTGCCACCCCAAGCCTCATTCTTGGATGGAGGACGGACTTAAACACACTCAGAGGATGGAGGGACAACTCCCTCACGCAGGTTTAATGAAACCCTTAATGAGCCATGGCAGGGGGATGATGACATGTACGGGAGGAGGCTGCACGGTCATTTCAACTTCTCGGATAATACTCCGGGTTGGACATGGAATGTTTCATTCCGTTTCTTTGTTGCATCAAAGCTCTGCTCTGCTCAGTTATCCAGCTCTATGCGCCCTCATTCTCAGTTCTCTCTGGCCTCCCAGTTCTGTCATGCTGTGTGAGTGAGGGAAACCCAAGAGGGGACCCTTTTGGTACTACTACGTCGCAAGGCATAGATGCCTTCATGAATTAGAGAGAGCGTCCTCGACAAATTTGATTCAGAGAACCAAGGAGCTGAAGACGCCTCTAATGGCCTATGTGTTGGAGGAAATCCTGGAGGTACCAATTCAGGTTCCACTAGACTCCCTCCTCTACATGGTCCCGGACCCCTAGGATAGACCCAACACCAATCTTACAACAATGGATACAGAGGAAACAATGGAGGGGTATACTTGCATTTTCCAAGAGGAAATCCCTTGGACAAACCGCCCAGCTGAGCCTCCTTTGCCCACCTCAGATACAGGAGGAGACCAAAGCTCACTTAACTTTCTTACTCCGGAGCACTTGGAGCTCATCTTCGATATGAGGAGATATATGATGGAGTAGCTCGACCAACACACCTTCCTCAGTAGCATAATTGATATGTTGTTCGACGCCTTCTTGAACACGCTGATCAAACAGAGATGCTCGACCCGTGTGCAACCTTTTGCATTCACTCCTCATGGCGACACTCCTCACGACGACTCTTCGGATGGCAGGTTCCATTGTTCAAACAACCCTTCTAATGTTTAAAGTTTCTTAACCCTCTGCACTCCATTTGCAAGGCAATGGGTTTTTTTTCTTGTCTTCCTGCTTAGGATTTATGTTCAGTTTGAATAATCTGTTTTTGGATGCATGTCTAGATAACACTGTCATAACTCACTGCTGCCACTTGCTCTGGTTTCCAACTGTATGGCAGAGCAAGTGGTGACTTCTAGTTTTGGCTACAAGTATAAAATGATGCTATCTGTTTCAGTTTCCACTAGTTTGACGAAACAAGTGACAAGCCTATGAAACTAATAAATTTTATACAATAACAAATGTTTAATAATGTAATATTACTTTTTTATTTATAAAAAAATAACTTTATAATTTTTTATATCATTTGCTTTATAAAATTTCAAGAAAAGTTAGTAAAAATTTACTTAAAAAAGTTAAAATAAAAATAAATTAAATAAAAAATATAATCTAAAAATTAATTAATAATTACAAGAACTATTTAAAACTCATACACAAAAAATATAATTTAAACTAAGTTAGTGAATAATTAAAGTGAAAAAGCTAAAACAAAATTGATATAACAAAAATATAAATAATTTAAACTAAGTTAGTGAATAATTAAAGTGAAAAAGCTAAAACAAAATTGATATAACAAAAATATAAACAAAATTGTTAATATTTAAAAAAACCCAAAAATGTTAAACACGTTGTAATAAGTTTTTCTTTGTTTTAAGGTTGAAGTTAGTGAATAAGGAGTTCTATGTAGTTTTTTTTTCTATTTTAAAAATGTTATAAATAGTTAATCAAAAAGTAAAAATAGGAAAAGTGAAATAAATAAATAAAATAATAATGAAATTATTCAAATAAAAGAAACATATCAGTATAGTTTGATATTTTTTATTTTCTTTCAAATATCATAATTAAAAAATTAAACTAATAAAAATAAAATAAATAAATCAAAGAGAATGATATACATAAAATTATAAAAATAATGAATTTATTTGATTTGTATTTTTGTATTTTTAAAACTTTAAGTTGGAAATTTTTTTTTGAATTCTTCAAGCTTTGTGTAGATTTTGACCAGAGTTCTAGTATTTAATTATCCAAGATGATATGTTACATCATAAAGTGAATACCAAGCACAAAAGAAAAATAAAGACAAAAAAAAAATCAAGTAGAATTTTTAACTAACCAATACCAATAAAACTCAAGGCAGTCATTTGCATAAGAGCACACTGATTAACATTGAAAAATCAAACTTAAAACACAACAAACTTAAGCAAATAAACAGAATACCTAAAAAAGACACAATCCAACCTGCTTCGACTCCTTCTGCCACTCTGTAATCTGTAAGATATTCCCTGCTATCAACAACTTCATCAAATCCCCGCTGAAAAGAATGGAGAATGAATGATAAATAAAAGAAAAAAACTTCACAATGATACCTCTTTCCAAATTTTTCCTCCTTTGAGATGCTGTCGCTGCTTCTTTTATAGTGTTTAATGAACGGATCAGTTAAGATGGTTTAACGAACTGAAGCAGCTTGAGCTTTTTTTTCATTTTCTCTATAAAATTCCTGCTGATTGATTTTTTTTTTTTTTTTTTCTCCATAAAATTCCTTACATGCTATTTTGTGATAAATGTTTGGCAGGTAACTTGTACACACTTATGAAGCTGTTTGACATGTCTTTGACAATCTCCATAAAAGTCGGGAATGGATTTTCGTATCTGCCGAACTGTTGCGCGTTCTGCCATCTTTGGTGAAAAAAACGAGAAATAGGAATTAAAATATCAGATAGGCTGTTGATTATTTTGTTTGCCTCCTGTAAAAGACTGTTTGACAGTCCAGGACAAAAGTAGCATGACGAAAACAAGCAGTTGTACGTTTGATAATGTTCTCTGTATCTCGGGCAATTCCTTCCTTCATCTCTTATACAGATCTGCTTCTTTTTACAAGCGACGAACATCCCTCTTTTAAAAAAAAACATCGCTCTATATGAAATGCCTCTCTGTCTTGGTCAACATAAAACATAACACTTTCTGAATGTTTTTTTTTATCGATAATCTCCTTGAGAATCATTGAAAGCACGAGTTTCCTGGAGGACTTTCTTTCTTGGTTAGGCTCCAGTGCAGGGGATAGCTCTTGGTGCAACAGGTTGGGAACTCTGTAGTAAAATTCATTGTAACTAAATGAGTGTGACCTTTTTCTATGCAGATTTTGAGATTTCACAATCGAATCGATCCTGTTGGTAGTAACTCGCAGGAAGTAAGATAATATAATATGTTGGTAAGATATTTTCAGGGGATATTTGCTTGAAATCCGAGAGTAATTGTTGGATCTGTAGATTTGAATGGTTAATTCTGTATTATTAAAATGAGGATTTTTCAGCATAAAAATGATTTGTCTTTATCAATGGACAATTTTGCGAGACAAGATCGAAGTAATAGGGTTCTTGTAGCTAAACCGCCTTCTGTCCATATACCTCACCGGCAGGCATACCATTAATTTCTTTTGGTTATGCTACAATTTTCTTCGATTTCTCCACCTTGGTCAAAATGTCTAACCCACTATTTGCTGCTGTAGAATTTCAAAGCTCCGGTCCTAATGTAAATAGCAGTGCAATGATTTGACGATTTATGAAACAAGGACGAAATCTCGCCCAAAAAAATATATGTTCTATCACCAATACGGACCTGGATATCAGAAATGATGACTTTATATGTGCAGAGTTTTCTGTGGAAGAACTACAGGATTGCAACATTTCTTGCTGCATATTTGCAATATTTCTGATAGAAAAAAAAATCACCCATCCATTCACGGACATTATCTGAGTCAACAATGCCATTTGAAGCATATATCCAAACAATATTTTAAAATTTGTGAGTAGATTCTATTGTAAAGCCTGGGTTCATTGGCAAAAATTTTCGGACAAAGATATCACCCATTAGCTTCATATTGTCCTTTGATAACATCCCATGCCAGCTCCACTGTAATATACTTGAGCCTTCGCGAAGTTCTTTGTCATGAAATGGAAGATGATCGTCTTCTTGTAAGAGAGCTCTATTTCTCCGAAGAGGAAAACAATCAGACATATGTGTATTTGCGTTGTAGCCATTCCAATTACGATTCCAATCTGGCCTTTCTTCCATGGAGCTGCAATTTACAATGAGAATGGGTAGTACTTATCTCTGATATTAAGCACAATATTGATTTACGTGGATATGGGTGGTTACCCACCTTTTCCAATTAGCTCAAAATAATTTTTTGGTAATTTTGGCAATTTACTATTTTTAGCAGTTTTAACTTCCGGGCTATTTTGAGGGCTTAAATGAAGGTTTTTCGAGATTGAGCTTCTCAATGATAAATAAAAACATAGTGGAGCCCCCAAAATGAATCTCCTCGGCAATACCTTTCCAACGGGCTATCATACGCCTAAAACAGAGATCGTATGCAAAAGTTACGACCCCGGGAAGTTGATGTACTAACTTACCCACATGACTTTTGGCGCTTTATTTCCTAGGGTTAGGTTTTTGGATGTCTAAGGTTTTTGGCATTCCGGTTTATTGTAAAAAGGCCTTCAGAGCCTCATTGTAATCATCTTCTTGCGAATGCAAGTAGCCTTCACATCTCTTCTCAGAGATAAGCTGCCACCATTCTAGCGAGTCTTTCACTCTGTATTTTTACAGTCTCTGTACATTTATTTCATTAATAGAAATCGTGTATTACTGTATCTCTGTGTTTATGGTTGCATCTCTGATACATTTATGTTATATTATTGGATATCCGCGATATCTCTGTGCATTTCTTTATTACATCTCCGCTCTCATTTCGTGCCGAAAATAATCTGGATCAGTGGTATCAGAGCAGGCTGCACTTGATCGTTTTTTAGTGCATATCCCCGATGAGGTCCGAGTATAGCAAGTTGGGTCTCGAGCTTGTCTCTCTTGAAGAAAATCGCTCTCACACGCCCAAGAAACCCTCCATGGCAGAAGAAAATAAAAACGACGGAGTAGACGATCCTATAAGTCTGTTGCTTGAGCAAGCTCTCACGCGACAGAGGGACGAAATGATGGAGAATTTTTCCCACATCCTTCAACGCCTCCTGATAGCATCAGGCGCGTTTTCATCAAGCGGCCACTTTGGAGGCACCTCGCCTTTTAAGGTACAGGTCAATTTTGATATTCCTATATTTGAAGGTTAGATAGATGCGAATGTCCTAGATAAATGGTTAAATCTGTTAGAAGGTTATTTCTCTGTTCAGGATTTTTTCGACAGAGAAAATATCATATTCGCACTCCTTAAAGCTCTCCCTCATGTCAAACATTGGTGACAAACTTACTGGGAGCAAAGTTCCACATAAGAGTTTGGAATATATGGGGCCGAGCCCACTTGGGATTTTTTTGTGGATGCGGTAAATGAACAATATTACCATGTTGGCAACTATGAGGACCATTACATGAGATGGACCACATTGCGCCAAGAGAGGGGCCAAGCAGTTCCGGAGTTCACCAATACCTTCCATACCTTGCGCACCAAGCTGTGTATCAAAGACTCTGAATGACATTTGGTTTTGAAATACCGTGGGGCTCTACACAGATACATCCATACTGAAATGGATTTTTTGGACATCTCATCACTCGGTGCTGCTTATCGATATGCTGTTAAAATCGAGCAGAAATTTAAGCACTAGAACAAATGGGATTTTGGGTCTGCAAATTCGCAACAACCAAAGTATGATAAAGATGGCCCTAACAAGCAGCTTTCTGAAAACCAGTCTAAGCCACATGAAAGAAGGGTCACGGGAAGACGAAGAAGGACACCGAAAAATGGTGCGATTTCCACAAAATCTCCCGGCACAACATCGATGAATGTCGCGTAAAACAGTCATTGGTGGCCGAGATCAAAGACAAGGAGCCAAACCCTGATTCAGATTCTGATTCTGAAAATATTGGTAAATGATAGATCATCGACGCAGACCCTACTGCTATTGTCACGACCGTAACAATTCAACCGGAAGAACCAACAGATCATGAAGAGGGGGAGCGTCTTTTTCATTCACAGATGTGGGTGAAGGGGACCCCGCTTCATTTTATTATTGATAGCGGAAGCCAAAAGAACCTCATCTCAACAGAGGTCGTCAAACAGTTGGGATTATCGACAACACCACACCCGCAACCATACAACATCGAGTGGCTTCGCCAAGGACGAGATCTCCGTGTCAGCCAGCAATGTCGATTGTCATACGACATCCACCCCTTTAAGGATGAGGTATTATGTGATGTTGCCCCACTGGATGTCTGTGATGTTCTTTTGGGCCAACCATATATGTGGAAGCGCCATGCTATTTATGAGTCTCGACTCCATAGTGTCATTGTTACTTTGGGGGGTCATCTCTACAGAATACCAGAGGTAGTTCCGACTATTGTTCCACCTAAATAGTGCCGCAAGGTAGTATCTCATACTGCAAAATTTAGCTTCTTTACAATTTATTCAAAAGGGGAACATAAGGACACTGCAACCACTACAGCCTCGCCCCAAGCAACTTCTATCCAACAAAAGCAGGTTGACAAGGTTGCAACAAAGCGCAAAGATTCCTTATGCACACCGTCCTCTCATGTAGCTCGACTTGTTGAACAACCTCAACTTCAATAGGTTCGTGACAGACTTCCACAAACTGAGCAACGCGACGTCTCTAGCAAGGCAAACAGCTCACTAAGATGCAGATTCAACAAACGCTTTTCCCTCTCCTTCGGAAACTCAACGCAATGGAGACCATTGCTTCCTAAGGAGGGAGGATTGATCCAGGTGGATATCGGTGGCCACCAACCTTTTCCAACTAGCTAAAAACAATTTTCTGGCAATTTTGACAATTTACTATTTTTAGCAGTTTTAACTTCTGGGGCTATTTTAAGGGTCTAAATGAAGGTTTTTCGAGATTGAGCTTCTCGATGATAGTCAAAAACATGGTTGAACCCCCAAAATGAATCTCCTCGACGATACCTTTCCAACAGTCTATCATATGCCTAAAATGGAGATCGTATACAAAAGTTACGACCTCGGGAAGTTGATGCACTGACTTACCCAAACGGAGCCCACATGACTTTTGGTGCTTCATCTCCTAGGGTTCGGTTTTTGTATGTCTAGGGTTTTTGGCATTCCGGTTTATTGTAAAAAGGCCTCCAGAACCTCATTGTAATCATCTTCTTGTGAATGCGAGTAACCGTCACATCTCTTCTCAGAGATAAGCTGCCACCATTCTAGCGAGTCTTTCACTCTGTATTTTTACAGTCTCTGTACATTTATTTCATTAATAGAAATCGTGTATTACTGTATCTCTGTGTTTATGGTTGTATCTCTGATACATTTCTGTTATATTATTGGATATCCGCAATATCTCTATGCATTTCTTTGTTACATCTCCACTCTCATTTCGTGTCAAAAATAATCCAGATCAAATATCGAAGATTACATATATATATATTTTTTTCAAATAGAAAAAAGATCTTATATTTCCTTTTTTTTTTAATAGAAAAAAGATATTATATTAGTGAATATAAAGTTGATTTTTACAAAATACATCTGCTGTTTTTCCAGATTTGTATTCTCTTACATAAATTGTAAGGAAATATAATATCAAAAAACAAAAACCATTCTAAAAAAGGCTTTTTGCAAAAAAGAACATATTCTTCAATTGGTTACAAAAAAGTTTAAACTATTGTCATTCTTTCAAAATGATCAACTAATTCCAATCCCTTTTGCATAAAATAAGACACCTTCTTCCAACTATAATGTTTGCTTTGACAACTGATCAACTTCCTTGTTGTATTCCCTGTAAATATGTTGGTCTTTCAAATACTATATGTAAATATTTCCTCTTTCCTTAATGATACATGAATGTTATAAGTGATTGATGTAAAGATAACGACTTTTAAAACATCCTCTTGGACACTTCTTTAACAAATGATCCAAAAATATAATGTGAGGTCGAATGTTCTGTTGGTTTGATTTCCTTCCTTTGGTCGTCCGAGTTATTGACCCAGGGTTCATGTCATTCGGGTTTCCAACAAAGCCTCTAAAACTATCGACCCTCCTAGTAAAACAGAAGGCAACACAGTACACTGAATGCACTGCGCAATCTCACCCGAGATAGATTTAAATGGGTGACTGTAAGACTCAAGTGTTTACAGCCTAGGACAGAGTAGGAGATAGGGGTTTCTTGACTAGAGGCGAGTATTCTGAGCTATTAGCGTAACCTACTTATTCTTCCTGGTTGCATACATATGTTCCCGAATTATTTCCCCAATAGCATAAACAGATTCATAACAATGTATTAAATCATTCATTAAACTTAACCATTAATTGCTGAAAGAAGTAAAGACATGCATGCATTCATCACATTACACAGATATTACCGTGGTTCACCCCCTCCTGGGCTACGTCCACAGATATTTGGCTCTTGGCTCTTTTATTATGATAGTCCTGCATGTCCGACACCATGCGCTTACAACTCTTCACAAAATAGGGTAAGATCTATGTGAAGTGAACTAGATCGCACCAGGCTCTACAACCCGTGGTCTAATCCTTAGATCTACCTTCCCTTGTATCTTATTTGCTCAACAGCTTACAAAATTCGTTCATACAAGAAACACCTGTTACATATCACATTCGCTCATGTGTAATTACAGTCTTCAAAAAAACTAACCAAAACCAATCAATCGATCAACAACCCTATATGATACCTTCGTATCTATATTTATACATTTCAGTCTCTTCAACCATTTACAAAATATTACCAAAACCCTAACCCTTCTTACGTTAGGTTTTTCTCCCATGCACATGCTATTCTTCCTCCAGCTGTCGCTTTCCTTTGTGCACGCTTTCTTGCATGCGCACGTGCTATTCTTTTGCCAGCTGTTCCTTCGACTTCTGCATGCTTTATTGCCCACGATCATCCTTCTCTTTCCTTCGGCCTGGTGCCAACAGGCCCCCAACACTGACATGTGACTCATCTCGAGTCACCTAACCTTTCTGTGCTTCCTCGATCTCTTTGGTGATCATCTGGAATTTTTCCTGCAATTCTGTTGCTTTTGTCAGTGCCTGTGCGGTTTTCTTCTTGATGGTGTCGACTGTATGAACTGCCACTTCGTCGCTCATCAATCCTGCGCATTCTAATTGTGTCTACGTTATTCATGTTCTGGTTCCCTCTGCCTGTACGAGTACTTCTGACACCTGCTTCTGTAGCGGTTCTATTTGAGCCTGACGCTCTTGTTTCTATGTTTGTGCAGTGATAAGTTCTGCCTACATCTTCTTTAGCTCTTGCGTTCCCTTGACCTGTTCTGGAATTGATATGGTCTTATGTCGCTGCTTGAGTTCTTGGATCGTTGCATTGATCCTCTCCTCTTTCTTGTCCTAGTGTTGGACCTGTGGGTCTTCTTCCAGTCTTGTCCAAAGTTGCGTTGCTTTCTCGAACAAGTCAGCTGCCGTGCCAACCTGTTTCTCTATCTCCTGTAGTTGTGTCATTGCTTCCTGCTTCCTTTTCTCCTTTACTGCTGGTGGAGTTGTTGGTCTTATCTGCTCTCAGATATTCTCGATCTCCCTCTGGTATCGGTCAATTACCTGCGTAATCTGGTCAATTTGTTTTGCGGCTCAGACTTCATTCCTTTGTGTGGTGCTTGGAAGTTTCCCAAAAATTTCTTCCACTCTGCGTTCCAGCTCGTTTCTGCATTTTTTCTCCTCCCAAGTTTCATATTTTGCCTGCATGCAAACTGTTCCCAGCGCTTCCCACTTCTTTGTTGCTTACTGTAGCTCGACTAAATTTTTGTGTGCTCAAGACTGCATCTCGTGGTTGACACTAACCTGCAATTTGTATAGTTCCCTTGATGGCATCCTTGTCAAGACCAATTGTATGTGGTCCAAATCCTTCAATGGCATTTGTCCCACAATTTCATCTATTCGTAGCATGCTAGGCTTTCTGTAGACCGTTGAATGTGCGTGTGGCATCAGAAGAACTGGGTCTCGTTCTTCTACCTCCACTCTATCTCTGGCCTGTGTTGTTGGTGGCTCTATGCCTCTGCTGCTACTTGCGCTCTGGGCTTCGTCAATTATCTTAAGAAAGATGTCTCATTTTTGCCAGTTCCTTTTGCAGTTCGTCTCTGTGGTGCGCTGTGTGATCGAAATCTTTTGCGAGGCTGTCCTGGACCATTCTGGCGATCATCTCTCCATCATCCTCCATGATCGTATAGTTTGGTTCTGCTCGTTGTGCCTTTGTTTTCTTGCGTGGACCTGCTACCTGTACAACTGGTCTCTTAGTTCCCCCTAGTTGTTGTGTGATGGGGTTTGAGGTGGTTTCCGGTGCCCCCTCAACCTGTTTTTGTTGTCCATTGGTCAGCTGGGTGGTTTCTTTCATCCCCTTTTGGGTCCATGGCTGATCTGAGTTGTCATCTTCCTAGGTCGGTTTGCTTTGGCCCGTTCTTCGTCTTTTGGGTATTGGGATTTGGAGAGGTTGTGTTTCTGCCTGTGTAGTCCCTCCTTGTTCTGTTTGTCTTGGTACTTCTCTGGGTATGGATGGGATCCTCCATTCATCAGGCCATTCACTGATGATCATCTCGAGGTCACCCTCGGTGATGCAGTAGCGCATCTGTAGCCACTGTTTATCCGGATCCTGCCTTGGTTGTATCCACATGGCTTGTCGTCTAGCCCAGAAATTGGCGATGTCACCATATCGCGCGACAACCTCTGGTGTTATTCTCCATGCTCGACTGATGGCTTCCTGTATCTCCCGTAGGTATGCTTCAAATACAATTCCATTCTCCTTATTATGCTTGGCCAGTGGCATGGATTTCAGTACGTGGTATCGTGCTTCTGCTGGGTGTGGTGTGGTACAAAATATGACGCGTTCTGGTTCTCACCATCCCATGAAGGCTATGAGGGTGATCAACCATGAGTAATGAAATTCTGTACCTGCGTCCTGCGTGTCTTTGCAATCTATTTGGAACAAGTTTGATAGGTATGGCACCCATCTCAGGAAGGTGCCTTCTGCGCACTGAGCTGCAACAATGATGACTCATGCCGGTACTTCGTCTTTACGGCATTTCCTTAGCAGTTTTCAGGCTAAGATCTTTGTGCCGAGTTGTGTAGAGACATTGTTGATTCATTTGATTATAATGCCTCTTGTTCCCCTGTCAGTGCCATATTTATTCTTCATTTCTTCTGCCAATTTTTTTTCCTTGGATTTATCGTCCAGAATCAGCGCGGGATCCATACCCTGGGTCGGTAGTCTTGTTATCTGCGTGATAAGTTCAACAGTTATGGGGACAGGTTTGTCCAGCCATATATCCCCTCCATGCGCAACTGCTAATAGTTGCTTGATGCATGCCTTCAGGTATTGGCCTTTGCCAAAGTGTGGTATCTTCAGCAATCCTAGAAGTCCTGTTCTATCCAGTCCAGTTTCCCACTGATGTGGCTTGGTGATGGTGTCTCCAAGTTGGTTCATGACTATTTTTTGCATAAAGACCCGTGGTGCGAGCTCTAGATATTTAGCTTCATATAATACGTCATGGTCGGAGTACTTGAGCTTCTCGACGTGCCCCAATAGCTACGGGTCTACCTGTACTCCCTCTAGTATGCGAGGTAGCACAATCTCTGTAGCCGGTTTCTTTCGAGGTGAGCTCGGTATCTGAACTCTGTCCTCTTATTGCGACGGTTGATTCGAAGTTCCAACAACTCCCTGTTGCTCCCCTGTCATCCACTCTAGCCAAGCCCAGGTGGTTCCAATGATCTCTTCTTCTAGTCGATCTAGGCCGGTTGCTTGCATTTCGTCTGGTTGCTCCTCTGTTCCTAGGTTCTGTGCCATTCCATTCACTTCCATGGCTGCTTCAGTGTGTTCCGGTTGTAGTTCTTGCTGGGTTTTTGCTTCTGTGTTTTGAGGTTCTTGCACTGCTGCTGGTGTGTCCTGTTCCATGGCCTCTGGTTGTGGCCGCTAAATCTCCTCTATTATTGGTATGGATTCTATTGGTATCTCTTCTGGCGATGGGATTTCATCAATATCGACGATCTCCGGTTGCTGCTGCTCGTTTTCTTCCAGCAGTCCTCATGACCTAGTTGGAACCCTGGTCAATCTGGCGGTCTGGCCTGGTTTTGCTAGCTTTGGTGGTGCCATAATAGTGACTGTCGAACGTTTGCTAAGTTCGAATGGCTTTGGTGAGCTCTATGGTCTCGCTCTAGTCGTTCGAGCTCTTAGTTCATTCTCTCTGTTCTTCTTTCGCAAATAAATTAGGTTCTTCTATGCTCGTGTGTTGTATGGACTTGTCCTGAATCTTGTTGAAGACGCTCCCTCCATTGTGCGATTAATGAACCATAACTGTGGGTTCAATGCATCTGCAACGGTTTTGTACTTTCCATTACTCCTACTTTGTTGTCTCCAGTTGGTGCGTTTAATGTGGTGTCCCATCGATTCTTGCCTTGCTTTAATTTTGCCTTTGTGCTGTCCTGTCACCCTGCTTTCGCCAACTTTCTTTTTCCTGCTTATCTCTCTTTTTGATATGAACGTTGTCCTTGATTTTTTGTCTTCGTGTTTCATGTTGCATGTAGCTTGTTCGTCGCTGGCGTACTGTGCATTGTTTTTTTTTTTTATATTTCTTTTACTGCGCGACGGGTGGTCGACTGTCCTTATACAGCTTTAGTCGACTCCCATTGATCATTCTTCTAAGGTCTATGCCTGCTAAATCTCTTAACAGTATAGCTCCTCCATCTATGAAAGATTTTACCTCGTATGGTCCTAGCCAATGCATTCTCAGCTTTCCTAGGTGCTGGAATGATTTACTGTCGTAGAGCAATACTAGGTATCCTTCCTTAAACGTTTTCCTCTTAATGTGTCGATCGTGCCAAGCTTTGTCCCTTGCTTTCTACACTTGTTGGTGGAATCCTGCCAAGATTCAGTCTTCCTCCATGGACAGTAACTGATTCAGTCTTTCCTGTACTGCGCCTCATTTTGTCATTTGTGTGATAGATGCTACACGTAGGCTGGGTATTAAGAATTCTAAAGGCATGATTGCTTCTTGGTCATAGACTAGTTTAAAGGGTGTGTGCCATGTCAATTTTTTGCATGTGGTCCGGTACGCCCATAGTACTTCTAGTACCTTGAGGTCCCAATCGTCTCTGTTGACGTTATAGATCTTTGTTAGAGCATTTTCTATAATTTTGTTGAAGGCTTCTACTGTGCCATTTGCCTGTGGGTAGTATAGTGTGATCTTCTGGTGATGAACTTCAAATTCTTCGAGCATCGCTCAGATGGTGCTGATTATGAAGCGTGTGCCTTGGTCACTCATCAGGAGTCTTGGGCACCCAAACCTAGTAATTAGTTGTTGAAACAAAAGGTGTGCAGCTGTCTCTGCGCTGCAATCTCGTATTGGTGCGGCTTCCGCCCATCTTGTTAAGTATTCCATTGTGGTGATAATGTATCTTGCCCTGGTTCTTTTGGCTGGTGGGTTGATCGGTCCCACAAAGTCTATTGCCCATTTGTCGAATTCTTGTAATGTCACTTGCAGTCGCAATGGCATCTCGTCCCTTTTGTTGGGTTTGCCTACCCTCTGACAAACATCACATTGCTAACAATACTCTTTCAAGTCTCTGTGGATCATTGGCCACCATAATCCTGCGCGTAGTACCTTCTGCGCGGTAGCTTTTCCTGCGTAATTCCCTCCTGCTATTCCTTCGTGGGCTTCTGCTAGAATCTTCAGAGGTTCGTGCTCTAATACGTATCTGCGTAAGATGCTATTTGTGCCCATCTTGTATAGATGTCCTACGATCAATTGATAGTCGGCTGCGCAGACTACCAGGTTCTTCTTCTGCGCAATGGTATATTCCCGCGGCACAGTACCTGTACTCAAGTATTGGATGATCTCTGTGAAGTAGTCATCAATAATCTGTACTGAGAATAGTTGTGTATCTGGAAAGTTGTCTCCTAGATTCGTCGACTCTTCTCCATTTGTGACCCTCGATAGGTGGTTAGGTCTGATATTCAGTTTTCCTGGTTTAACTATTACCTCAAAGTCAAATTCTTGAAATAGAAATAACCATTGACAAATTCTCCCCCCCAACACTGGCTTGTTGACTAGGTATTTCAGGGCTGAGTGATCTATAAACATCTTAAAGTGTTTTCCCAATAGGTAATGTCTGAACTTTTGCAGTGCATAAACCATAGCTAGGCCTTCTCTTTCAGTCGTGTTATAGTTCTGTTCTGAGTCCGATAATTTTCTGCTTGCAAACGCTATCGAGTGATCCAAGTCTCCCACTCCTGGTTGTGCTAGGATAGGTCCAAGTGCTATTGCCGATGCATCTACATGTACATGGAATGTCTTCTCCCAGTCTGGAAATACCAATATTGGTGCGGTGACTATTTTTTCCTTCAGGGTATCCAGACCATGTTGGCACTCGTCGTTCCATTGATACTTTGTATCCTTCCTTAACAATTTTTCCATTGGCGCTGTAATCTGCGCATAGCCTTTGATGAATTTCCTGTAATATCCCGTGTGTCCTAACGTTGCTCTAAGTTGGAAAATTGTTTTTGGTGCTGGTAAGTTAACAATGACAATTATTTTTGCTGGGTCCACTAGCAAGCCTTGTTTGCATACGATGTGTCCCAGTAGTATCCCAAATGATGTTCCAAATATGCATTTCTTGATATTCAGTGATATCTTGCATTGTCTGCATCATTCTAACATCAGTCGTAAAACTTCCACATGGTTTTTCAGTAGGCTGTACACTGTCCAATCATCCAGGTATACTTCGAGAAATTGGTGGATGAATTCCTTAAAGGTTGCGATGACCACTCTGGAGAATATCGCAGGTGCATTCTTCAGTCCAAACGACATGACTGTGTACTGGTAAGATCCCCATTTCGTTGCAAACGTGGTCTTGTGTTTATCCTCCTATGCTATCTTAATTTGATGGTATCCCGAGAATCCATCAGTGAAGGAGTAAGCTTTGTGGCCCCCTACATTCTCTAGTACCTCATCCATGAATGGTGTAGGAAATGGGTCGTGTAGGCATGCATCATTCAACTTCCTCAAGTCGACGCATATTCTGATTCCTCTCCCATGTTTCTTGTCTTATACTACCATTGGGCTTATCCATTCTGATTCTTCTACTGGTTCGATGATGCCGGCCTCGAGCATCCTGTCAACCTCGTCTTTAACTTTCTGTTTGTATATAGGATTCATCTTGTAAGGTCTTTGCTTAATGGGTCTCGCATCAGATCTGAGTGGTATCTTCATTTCTCCTAATTCTCCGGCTATACCCTTCATTTATGTGAAGGTGGTGGGAAAAAGGTTGCTATATTCGCGTAATAATTCCGTGATGATTTCTACTGTCTGTTCGTCCCAGTAATCTCCAATGCTGGCCATTTTGGGCTGCTCAGCAGTGCCGATGTTAACTTTCTTTATCCTGATTAGTCCAGAGAGGACTTCTGAATCTAACGATGGTCCTTCCACATCTCTCTCGCCTTCGACTTCTTCGATCTGAATATCGTGCAGATCATATTCATTCGATACTTCCACCTGTACATGGTAGCATGACAATAATTCCTTGACTGTCAGCTTATTCCGCTGCTGTTCTTCGGTGATAATTTCTACTTCTGGTTCTTCCATGAATATGAAGCCTCTTATCCATTTTAGAGCCGCATCTATGTTGGGGTTATCATCCTTGAATGAGAAAGTAATTGTAAAGTTCTGTCGGAGTGTCTCCCATGTCTTGGTTCCTTTGCGTAGTTCTTGGTCCATGTACCAGTTTGCTGGTATGCCTTTTAATGTATGAATGAAGTGGTGAGACCATTCCTCTGGTGGTGTCATTTTCCACCGTGTTTGACACTCCTTCAAGTGTTCTGCTGGTGTCCGTAGTCCTTCATATTTCTATTGTTTGTTGTATGTCTGTTTTGCGCCAAACCTTATGCGCAATAGCTGCTTGCATTGATACCAGTCTGTGATAGCCTCCTTGTGTGTGCCCCACCATCTTGCGAGTGTGGCCTTTAGTGCTAGATCTAGTGCTAGTAATCTCTAGTTTTCCAATACTTCATCTTCATATTGTGTAAAAAAAACTTCCAAATCATTCAGTCCGTGAAAACTGGGTGGTTCCCTGATTTCTGTGCCTACCCATCTTACTGCGTGGTCTATTTTGGCACATCTTCTCGTGGATACTTCATGTAGTCTCTGTTGCCAGTTTTCTAGCCTGGTGTCTGAGTCTGTTGCGCATGAAGTAATGCTTCGCCAACTGAGTACCCCGTCTGCAGTTGGGTTTATGAAATCCTCATTGTGTGTAGTTGTTCTGTACAACTGGACGATCTCGTCTAGATCCAGAGAAGTGGGTTCTACAAACCTATCCTCTTCTGATGGGTCTAGTGGTGCTATGACCTTGTAGTCTCCTGACTCAAATGTCATTTTTCTAGTTTTCAAGCTAATTATGGCCTGGTCATCGAACGCCCAATCCAGACCGAGTAATTCTAGGTAATGT
The DNA here is from genome assembly GCA_009831015.1 of Picea engelmannii. Taxonomy (NCBI): domain Eukaryota; kingdom Viridiplantae; phylum Streptophyta; class Pinopsida; order Pinales; family Pinaceae; genus Picea; species Picea engelmannii. The sequence continues at coordinate 703,906 of ML785112.1, read as the reverse complement.
GTTGTGCCGTCTACTATTTCGATGACTTCGAAGTCTGCCTTAGTGCGCACTCCATCCAGATCTACTGTTACTCCTTTCAATCTACCTATTGGTAAGACTCTATGTTGATTTTCTAGTTTTAATTAAACGATTGAGTATCCCAATGTGGGTTCCCCCATGCATTTCCATGTGGTCTTTGATAGCACATTCACTTCAGATCCTAGGTTCAGTATAATATCTCCCATATTGAAGTCGCTAATGTTAACATTTATTCTAAATTCCCTACTTGTTCTTCTTCTCATCTGTAGGTAATTAACAATTTTTAGTTCTGGTTTTTGTTCCATCTCACTGCTACATTTCTCTAGGATGTTTTGTAGTACTTTGACAGATGAAGGATCATTTAACACTTTAACGCACGATTGCATAAATTCTTTTATAGTACTTACTTGTCCCTTGGGTTGCATTCTGTTGGTATGGTCTAGTGATGGCAACATCTCATATTCCGGAGCTTCCTTGCTCTGTGGTGCAGGCGGTGCTATGTCCTGATTTTGGAATTCTTGTCGAGCTTCTGTAAAGATCTCCTTTTCCTTGTGCATGTCAAACTACTTCTTGGGGTTTGTGTTCTTCTTTACCCATTGGTTCTGCGCTGGTTCCTATCGAACTGCGTCATTTCCCATTTTTGTTCCTCCTCGAGTGACTATGTTGATGTTCTGTCTGTCGTCCCTTGCTTCAGCTGAAATCCATTGGACATTCCGATTGTTTAGGTTCCTTTTTTCCTGAATCTTGACAAGTAATGTCGGACATTCCTCTATATCGTGATCTGATGCACGACAGTAAATACAAGTCGCTGGTGGCAGTGGACACTCCCGTGCGTAATGTCCTGGTTGTTGGCAATTGTGACATGTGACAGGTCCTCTACCTCTTCCGAAACCTCCTCTGGTTTGTCCTGCTCCTCTATATCCTGCGTAATCTCCTTGCGGTGCATTATACTGTGGTGCCTGATTATACTGCACGATATTATACTGGGGGTGTGTCGTGTTGTACTGTGACTGTGCGTTATTGTATGGTGGTTGCGCGGTATTATACTGCGGCTGCGTAGTGTTGTATGGGGATGGGGATGGATTGAACTGTGGCGCTGCTTGCCCAGTCATCATTTCAGCTTGTACCCTGTATGCGTCTAATGTTCTCTCCCACATTAGCTCCATAGTTCTGTGATCTTTTTCATCATGGCCTACTGACTTACAAAAGGTACAACATGAACTCTTTGGGATTATCTAGTATTTCTGCATCATCGTGCAGTGATAGGGGTCGTGGCTAGATTTCTTGCATATTTCGCACCATAAGCCTCCCTGTGGTAGTGGGTTAGGCATACTTGTCACCATATGCTGCGCAAATGTTGGGCACTCATTCTTATGGTGTCCTTCTGTCCTGCAGGTAGTGGACCAAATGGCTTCTCGTTTGTCCTTGTTCTTGTTTTAGTTTAGCTGAAATGTTAAGTTCTTCAAATCCTCCTTCAGTTCTTCGATAGCTGGGTCTGTTTTTTGGTACTGGTTCTCTTCCAATTGTAAGGCTGCCTATAGCGCCTCGGCCTGTGTCTGAAACTTTTGTTGTCGTAAGAGATATTTTAAGTGTGGGAGTAGTGAGTTGACAAACAGGTGCCGGTGCTACATGTCGATCATTGTTGGGCTAAAGATATACCATGTAAATCAACATTTAATTGTCAACCCGGGGAGGTAGACTTAGAGGAACCAACACTGTATGTGCAGGGTTGAAGAGAGATTTTCAAGAATGTCAATCTACTTCAAAAGAAACTGCTGAAAGAAACTATACTAATCTTCCCTGTTCTGCACTGATCTCGCACTGATTCTGTACTAGCTCACAAAACGTGTTTTAAGCATATAAATAATATACTGAGAAACTGATGATAGGAAATACTTTAACTCTGCGACTTATCACTCCACAATCACTCCACAATCACTCAACAACTTCTAACATATTTGCATCCTCTATTGAAATGTAATAATGTAATGAAGCTTTCCTAATTTATGAAATACCCAAACTAGATCTCAAGCTCGAAAGTAAAAACTGAAGCCAATGGACAAATCGAAACTGAAAACTGTAATTACACTCTAACTCAATAACTGGAAATTCACTCAAATTCTGCTAAATACTAACACACTAATCAAAGCCTACTACATTTTGAAACTTCAAATTCATCGATGCAATTGAAATCTGATTATGATGCTCATAACCCATCTCCGGAAAAGGGGGCCCTGCCTTCTTCATCAACCAGTTAGTTTCTTTAAACAAATCGCATCAAATCCTATGAATGATAAAAGACAGAAATTAATCAACTCTATTACTTCAATAAACGAGAACAATACAATGCTGGAAAATCAGTTATCTCCTTCTGTCTATTCTATCTCTGTTCTACTATCTATTTCTGTTCTACGTTCTATCTCTACATAATATCCCCCATATCTATTGACAAATTCCTTCCATCTAATTTCTGTCCCCCTCTATCAAGCATAGTAGCTCTTATATAGAGTTTTGGATCAGTTACAATTCTGTTTCGGTTCCTTACCCTGTGCCTCTTGATAGGCATTATATCGATTGCATGTGCAACCGAATGCTTCTGCGCCCCTTAAGATAGGCGATACCATTTGTGATATGGTTACATTTACAAATGGATAACAACATTATGCAACCGATTCTTATGAATGCCTTAATCTCATGACACGAAGTGTCATGAGATAAGGAAATACATTTATTCTTAGAATTTAAAAGAAACACCTGGAAAAGATCAAAACAAAAGGAGCTGAGAAGATAGTTTAACGTGAATGGGCTGTCCACCATTTGCGTTTGAGGAGAATTTGACCAATTCATAGAAGAATAGAGCTAGGTGGATTGCCTTGGATATCGACTTGTTCACTTTCTTTGTGTGGTAGTAAACACATGGCGTTGATAATTCTCTTGGAGATCTTTTAAACAAGAGGCAATGTGGCAGTCTTCAAGGAAGTTTATGGTTTCACCTATAAAAGAGCACAACGCATCCACACAATCGTATGGCAGCAATGACTGACAAATTTCCTAGGAATGGCGCTCAACATTTAAACACTTGATGGCCACATCCATAACCTAGGAAAATGAATAGCTTAACCAATGCACAGATTGGTATGCACAATATGTCATTTCAGTGACATTCTATTTGTCCATTCAGGCTCCTCACGACAAGTATATGAACTTGGTCGAATGATCCTTCATCATTATCTCGATTTCTATAAACTGCCATTCCATTGTTACAATGAGAGATACCATTAATAACCTAGAGATTTGGAACACCTCCATTTAATAGCTTGCACACACGATCGGAAGTGCCTGATGTTTGAAAATAGTAGTGATAGAAAAATGGATGCACTTTCTTGTAATAGTGTTGCAATGATATCAAAAGAATGCCAAAGCATATGAACAAGGTTTTACAAGAATCCATAAGAAGAAGACTTCATAAGTATGAAAATCTAGCAACTCAATCATGAAATAAGCCAAGAATATGCAATAAAATGTATTAAATCACAAGCCCAACATCCCCCCATGCCTGGCTTTTTGCATGTCCTCATGCAAACAAATTCACCTCTTTAACACTGGCACATTAAGAGGATACTAGCAGTCCCGAGATCTCTCCATTTGATTGATGTGAAACTTGCTGTGAAGATCCCCTGCACTCTTAGCATGTTCTTTCAAAATATTTAAACATCTGCCTCTTGAATTTAGCTCAATAGAGACCTGACCCTTCATCATTTGTATGATAACTTTCAATCCATTTCTTATTGCAACTGCTGTTCTTTTTATTTGCAGAAAACACAAATTATTTGAAGGTGCTGTCCTTTATTTATTATCCTACCTACCTACCTACTTAAAGAAAACATTTCTTTAAGTATAGGCAAATAACCAATGAAGCCACCGACGTAGAAGAATCAACAATAGACTCATACCTTTTGATAGAAGATATAAGTGCATAATTACCAAGGTATGCTGAGCAAGCAATACTAGTTGATTGATTTCCAAGAATTGCTGAAGAAGAAGAGCATCTGAAAGATGTGAAACAGATTGAAACCACTGTTCAATATAATCATGCATACCATTTTCTTTTACTGCTGGAATTTCTAACTGCTCGCTCTTCTCTGGAGGTTGGCATGGATGCTCAAAGGGAAGCATTGGATCAACTGATTTCTCCTCCATCTCTTGAGCTACACATATCTCTTTAAGTTCTGTCAAGATGCAAGAAAGTTCCCGCAACAATCTCTTCTTTCGTTCAACCATGCTTGGATCCATTAACTGATTTTTATGATTTTTCTTTTGTTTTAGGGGGTTTGCTAAAAAGCTTTGCAATTCACACCAAATAACCAATTCTGAAAACTAATTTGCAAACTCAGACTTGCTTGAAATGAAATCTGCACACTTGCTAAATCAAATATCCTTCTACTGAGAATGAAGACACACTTGCTCTATGTAAACTTAAAGCAACAAAAACTCTGCTGAAAGGAAATGGCATTTGCTGAAAAGAAGGGCACTCTTTGCTGAAATGAAGATTACTTCCACTAAATCAACTGCACACGTTCTTATATTGCTGAAATAAAAAACTCTCTTACTGTTGAATTAAATCTACCACTGCTGAAATGAAGACTCTCTTGCTGCTAAATACACTCTGATACTGCTGAAATGAAATCACACTTGCATACTACTGAAAATGAAAGCACACCTTGCTTTTAAAGAAATACTTGCTGAAATTGAATCTACTTGGCAAAGCTTCAGAGGAACCTACTACAGTAGATGCGTAGGTTCTTACCTCCCGTCTTACAACTCCTCCTCCCTTTTGCCTTCCATAAACACAGTATCCAATCTCCGATCCTTTTTAGTTCCTCCCCGACAACAACGCCAAAATGTTGGGCTAAAGATATACCATGTAAATCAACATTTAATTGTCAACCCGGGGAGGTAGACTTAGAGGAACCGACACTATATGTGCAGGGTTGAAGAAAGAGTTTCAAGAATGTCCATCTACTTCAAAAGAAACTGCTGAAAGAAACTATACTAATCTGCCCTGTTCTGCACTAATCTTGCACTAATTCTGTACTAGCTCACAAAACGTGTTTTAAGCATATAAATAATCTACTGAGAAACTCATGACATGAAATACTTTAACTCTACGACTTATCACTCCACAATCACTCATCAACTTCTAACATATCTGCATCCTCTATTGAAATGTAATAATGTAATGAAGCTTTCCTAATTTATGAAATACCCAAACTAGATCTCAAGCTCGAAAGTAAAAACTGAAGCCAATGGAAAAATCAAAACTGAAAACTGTAATTACACTCTAACTCAATAACTGGAAATTCACTCAAATTCTGCTAAATACTAACACACCAATCAAAGCCTACTACATTTTGAAACTTCAAATTCATCGATGCAATTGAAATTTGATTATGATGCTCATAACTCGTCTTAGGAAAAGGGGGCCCTGCCTTTTTCATCAACCAGTTAGTTTCTTTAAACAAATCACATCAAATCCTATGAATGATAAAAGACATAAATTAATCAACTCTATTACTTCAATAAACGAGAACAATACAATGCTGGAAAATCACTTATCTCCTTCTGTCTATTCTATCTCTATTCTACTATCTATTTCTGTTCTACGTTCTATCTCTAGATAATATCCCCCATATCTATTCACAAATTCCTTCCATCTAATTTCTGTCCCCCTCTATCAAGCATAACAACTCTTATATAGAGTTTTGGATCAGTTACAATTTTGTTTCGGTTCCTTACCCTGTGCCTCTTGATAAGCATTATATCGATTACATGTGCAATTGAATGCTTTTGCACCCCTTAAGATAGGCGATACCATTTGTGATATGGTTACATTTACAAATGGATAACAACATTATGCAACCGATTCTTATGAACGCCTTAATATCATGACACGAAGTGTCATGAGATGAGGCAATACATTTATTCTTAGAATGTAAAAGAAACACCTGGAAAAGATCAAAACAGAAGGAGCTGAGAAGATAGTTTAACGTGAATGGGCTGTCCACCATTTGCGTTTGAGGAGAATTTGACCAATTCGTAAAAGAATAGAGCTAGGTGGATTGCCTTGGATATCGACTTGTTCACTTTCTTTGCGTGGTAGTAAACACATGGCGTTGATAATTCTCTTGGAGATCTTTTAAACAAGAGGCAATGTGGCAATCTTCAAGGAAGTTTACGATTTCACCTATAAAAGAGCACAACGCATCCACACAATCCTATGGCAGCAATGATTGACAAATGTCCTAGGAATGGCGCTCAACATTTAAACACTTGATGGCCACGTCCAAAACCCAGGAAAACGAATAGCTTAACCAATGCACAGATTGGTATGCACAATATGTCATTTCAGTGACATTCTATTTGTCCATTCAGGCTCCTCACGACAAGTATATGAACTTGGTCGAATGATCCTTCATCATTATCTCGATTTCTATAAACTACCATTCCATTGTTACAATGAGCGATACCATTAATAACATAGAGATTTGGAACACCTCCGTTTAATAGCTTGCACAGACGATCGGAAGTGATTGATGTTTGAAGGTAGTAGTGATAGAAAAATGGATGCATTTTCTTGTAATACTGTTGCACTGATATCAAAAGAATGCCAAAGCATATGAGCAAGGTTTTGCAAGAATCCATAAGAATATGACTTCATAAGTATGAAAATGTTAGCAACTCAATCGTGAAAGAAGCCAAGAATCTGCAATAAAATGTATTAAATCACAAGCCCAATAGTCATAAGGTATTTTAACTTGCCTTTTAAGCGCTTGAATCTCTGATCAATCTCCCATACAGATTCTCCTGGTTTCTGTCTTATCTCAATCATCTCGTTCATGTACTGATCCAATGAGCTCAGCTTCTGGAACTCATTGATCAATAATTTCTTAATGTCGACCAGTGTCCTTGTCGTCCTAGGAACACTGTTAGTATCTAGACTCATGTAACAGTATAGTACGCGGTCTCTGAGCGTGATCACAAGTAGCACGAGTTTGGTATCTTCATTAGTGATATGCTTTGCTTCCCAGATCTTTGCGCAAATGAACAAATGCTTCTCAGGGTCTTCTGCTTCTTTTCCCAAAACTCTGGTAACTGAATAGTAGGATCATGTCCTACCATTCTGAATACTGAACTACTGCCTCCTCCACGTGGTGTAGATACTTGACTAAGATTACTTGAACTGGCTCCTCCAGTTATTGCTCCTTGTGTATAGGTGCTTCCTGATGTTGGACTTCCTCTGAACTTCGGTTGTCTAAATGGTGGTGTTCTCTTTGGTGTATTGGTTGCACATGGGTTTATGGGTTCCACACTAACATTGATATGGAAAGGATGGCTGTCTGCTCCTCCTGTTCTTGGGCCTCTTGTTTTCCTCTGATAGGTGGTGTGCAAGATTTCCTCAATTTGCTCCACAACGTGGAGATCCTCTACCTCTTCCTCATCCCTCGCCAAGCCCTCCCTTTCAGCTACGACTCTCTTCTTGGTGTTCATCTTATATTGATAGGGTACTCCGCTACGCGTCATTCCTGATGATGCCAAGATCCACTTGAGCTAGTCGTCATCCATCAAGATCAGGTCCAAGGGTTCCTCCTTTTTCTTGTCTGTCTCCTATCCTCCTTCCATTCCTCCTCTCTCTGTCAGTGCTTCCCCCCTTCCCCCATGCACGCAAGGAAGTCTAGTTGTCTGATTCCATTGTCATCACACCTTTGTTATATAGCAATATCTTGATTGAAGTATACATGGATCGAATGTACCTTCCTTGGGGTCCTCGTAGAAATTCTTGCTCAGCTGCGCTGTGTCTACTGCAAACTCTGTGATGAATCCTGCCACAATACTATCAAGCCAAAAGTCTACTGCGTAGGTGAATTTGTTGTTCATCTGCTGTATCTATTCAATCTGTACTGGGTTCCAGTCTCGTTGTTGAATTCGGTTCGTTGCATGGTTATCCTTCAACCATAGGATCCACTCCTATAGAAGATGCGAAAAATCACATAAAAAGATTTTGTGTAAATCAGTAAATATGTATTTATCCAAGTATTGGCGTGGTGTGATTCTAGGGTGTCTATTATCTTTGTGTGCAAACTCTAGTTCTTTCGTTCTTAACCAGCCCTCGATTTCTGCTTTCGTGGGTTTCCAAGGTCTCCACATTCCATTCTGATGGCTCATTGTGCTCCGGTTTCTCTCCTTCGGTTCTCGTTCACTCTATCCCGTCTACTCAGTCCTTTCTTGTTCCTCTTAACACGACAACGAAACCATTTGTTGGTTTGATTTCCTTCCTTTGGTCATCCGAGTTATTGACCCAGGGTTCACGTCATTCGGGTTTCCAACAAATCCTCTAAAACTTTCGGCCCTCCTGGTAAACCAGAAGGAAACACAGTACATAGAATGCACTACACAGTCTCACCCGAGATAGCTTTAAATGGGTGACTGCAAGACTCAAGTGTTTACAGCCTAGGACATAGTAGGAGATAGGGGTTTCTTGACTAGAGGCGAGTATTCTGAGCTATTAGCGTAACCTACTTATTCTTCTTGGTTGCATACATATTTTCTCGAATTATTTCCCCAGTAGAATAAACAGATTCATAACAATGTATTAACTCATTCATCAAACCTAACCATTAATTGCTGAAAGAAGTAAAGACATGCATGCATTCATCACATTACACATATATTACTATGGTTCACCCCCTCCTAGGCTACGTCCAAAAAGGTTTGGCTCTTGTCTCTTTTATTATGATAGTCCTACATGTCCGACGCCGCGCGCTTACAACTCTTCAAAAAACTGGGTAAGATCTATGTGAGGCGAACTAGATCGCACCAGGCTCTACATCCTGCGGTCTAATCCTCAGATCTACCTTCCCTCGTATCTTCTTTGATCAACAACTTACAAAATTTGTTAATACAAGAAACACCCATTACATATCACATTTGCTAATGTGTAATTACAGTCTTCAAGAAAACTAACTAAAACCAATCAATCGATCAACAACCCTACATGATACCTTCGTATCTATATTTATACATTTTGGGCTCTTCATCCATTTAAAAAATATTACCAAAACCCTAACCCTTCTTACGTTAGGTCTTTCTCCCATGTGCGTGCTATTCTTCCTCCAGCTGTCGCTTTCCTTTGTGCACACTTTCTTGCATGCGCGTGTGCTATTCTTTTGCCAGCTGTTCCTTCGACTTCTGCATGCTTTCTTGCCCACGATCATCCTTCTCTTTCCTTTGGCCTGGTGCCAACATGTTTCGTAAGAACTTAAATCTTCCCTTCACTCTTATATATAGATATGGAGATAATATAATAATATTCTATGAAATGGCATGAGAATTACGTCAAAGTCATAGTTTAAAAGAAAGTTTTGTATAATTTTCATGTCCTAATTTAAATATTTTAAATATTTGAGAGAAAGACATGGGATATAAAGTGAGAATGTGGGTATAATATGCAATAACCCCAAAAATGTAATATATAGTATGACTTTAACTAATTTTCAAATTTTTATCCATTTAGATAAGGTAAGACATATACCAACAAAAGGGAGGTCCAAAACATAAGATGTTAATGTTTTAACCAAGAGTGAAATATGACAAGAGTTAGGAATGCGAAAAGCGAGAAAAATAAGCCATATGAAAGATAGGTCAAGAACCACAATAATTTCACCGAGTCCATTGTTTCAATTTTAACGAGAGTGGGCGAGACTTTGCGCAAGCAATTTGATTAAAGGGGAGAGCCCGACAATGCTTTTTCGGCTAAAAATTGAGGACCAAAATGGTCATCAACATTTTCTTAAGTCGAAGTTAGAGTATTTGACTCGAACGATATAATCTGCCATCAGTCTTCCAGAGGGATATATTTGATTGCTAACTGTTCTTGTTCTTTGCTTGAATTTGGGATATCTGTCTGACAAGCTTTATCTATATATTCGACGAATCATCCTCTGCAGGGTCATGTCGATTTGTTTTCGTTGTCTAGTTAATTCAAATCTTCTAATAGCAAATTCGGCAGGGGGCAGAGTCTGTGAGGTCTCTTACGTGAAGTAATATATCTTCTAGCCGATTTTCTTGTGCTTCAATTAGCACCGTATCTCTTATCTGACCAACATTGTCAATTCAACACCACATCCTTGGTGATTGTGTATCCACATGAAGTCTTATCGAAGGAACTTTGCAATACACGGGCTAGGAATTCTTGCAGGAGAAAGTTGAACCACGGGTCTCGAGTCGTCAATCTCCATATCGACTTGGTCATCTTCTTGTTGGGCGCCACCGACTGCCATGCTCAATTGCAAGCTTCTCCTTCTCTCAGGAACCGTTTCGACACTCTCAAGGGCTGCTCCAATGATCTATCTCTCCTAGATAGGTTTTCTATGAGATTTTAAAGGGTCCATATTGTTTCATAACTCTTCTCATCTGATGCAGGAGCATCTCTCCACATTAGCCAGCCAACCAGCCAGCCACGTCGAGTGCGTGCATTCAAGATGAAGAGAGGCGCAACCCTCATCTTTTAATTTGTAATTGAATTTAATTTAATGTTGTAGGCTAGTGAGCCATAGAGCCGTGCCTTTGCACAGGCTGTAGATAAGATAGGCCTTTAATGTTTGTAAGGCTGAGATCTAGATCTGATGCTGGACTAGACAACCCATTCAATGTAATTGAATAGGGTAGGTAGGTTGGAGGGAAGAGCTCGAAGAGCCCCCTCAGGTAAAAGAGATTTAGTATCTCATTTTGTAGTAGGTTGGAATAGTTAGAAATCTACGAGTAGAGAGAAGAAGAGAAGAGCCAGAGAGAGCTCGAGAACACCCTTGTACAAACATGCATTTACCATTTTAATATAAACAGAAGAAGTTTTTCCTACATGAATTCTGTGTTATGTGGATGTCTGTGAGTGTTCCTTTATGCTGTAGATGTATACTGTAGTTGTGCATTTGCAGGAGTGTGTTTGATTTCAGGTGAAGGTCTTTGAGGCTTCACACCAGGAGGGTGTGATAGAACATTGCGGGTTCTAATAGCCGTGCACAGAGGTGCATTTCTGAACACTGCGGGTTCAGACAAAGACATGCTGCGGCACAAGAACTAGAGTCCACAACTCAAAGGAAGACCTCAAGGTTTCTGAACACCTTGGAGGCAAGGATGTGTATGAGAGACACAGTTGTAGACAGAAGCTCTGAGGAGTTCTGTAAAGCTCTGCCAGAGGGGTATTGAGCAAGTGCAAGGAGTGCACAGAGGAAGAACTCTGTTGTGAGTTTAGAGAGAGAGACAGAATCACTGAGGATTCTGGGAAGCTCTGCCAAGTGGGCATTGAGCGGGTGCATAGGTGCACAGGAGGACATAACTGTTGAACATTATGGGAGAAGACACTTTACCAGGTGGGCATTTGAGTTAGTGTGCGGACAAGCACAGGAAGAAGAGAACTCTTTGAGTTCTGTGATTTGAAGAAAAATCCACTGAGGGATCTTCGCGGGGTTACTGAATACCCAGAAGCACTCAGCAAGAGGTTGCTTGAGGCAGAGGATATCTAGGAGGGCATCCCAACATTCTCCATCTGCAGGAGAAGAAAGAAAGATAAAATCCCGTAGGGGTCTGAGTGTTAAGAAGCTCAGGAGAGACAACACTGTGGGTGCGTGAAGACTCTGCAAAGGGCAGAAGTCAAAGAATCCTTTGAGGATTCGAAAGTGAAAGCTTAGGAGGAACAACATCGAGGAGAACACGCGCAGTGAAGCTCAATATAAAGGAGTTCGTAGAAGAGAAAGGGAGCAAAGGTTGAGGCCTTTGGCTTTTGAAATTCTTCCAAATGCAGGAAGAAAGTGCGCAGAAGCTCATGTGGAGAAAACACAGCCGTCGGATTGGCCGAGGAGATCTGGACCGTTGGAAGGTATTCATGTCCAGAGGGTTTGTAGGAGAAAGAGGTGATCTGAGCCATTAGATCTAGAGTGAAGAACCCGACAACCGTCAGATCTATCGTGAGTTACACGGTGGTTAAACCATCGGGAAAAGCAAAGGAGAAATCCCGAAAGGAGAGTTGCCATCGGGGTTTCTCATATCGGGAAATCGGAAGTCTCAATGACATGAGATCGGGAATTTCCATGGGAAATTACCTGGAATCGATCTGGACCGTCCGTTAGTGGAGACACGTGGTGGAGATCGAGGCGTTGGGAGTCGGGATATCGACATTCCCGTGGATAGGAAATCGGGTAAGTCCACCTTGAAAACCCCGACACAAATATGGGCCGTCCATCTGAGAGAGGATGCGTATCACATGGTCGTCCATTTCGGAGATCTGGGCACTGGCCATCGGTATATCGACACTCAGAAAATCAGAGTTCCTGAGGTCGTGAAAGTCGAGACATCAGAAGTCTCGAAAACGCAAGGAGTAACCTGAACCATCCATCAGAGAAGGATGCGTGTCATGTGGTCGTCCATTCCGGAGATCCGGGCACTGGCCATCGGTATATCGATGCTCGGGAAATTGGAGTTCTCGAGGTCGTGAAAGTCGAGACATTTCAAGTCTCGAAACAACGAGGATTGATCTGAACCGTCCATTCACTTGGGACGCGTGTCAGATATCTGAAGGGAGTCAGAGTTCGACATTTCGCGAGTCCTAGGGACGAGGCGTCCATGACATCAGAAGTCACAAAATCCTGAGAGTTAACCAGGACCGTCCATCAGAGGAGTACCCGCGGCAGCAATGGGAGCCATCGGGGAAAGTCCCGACAGGAAGTCGTCTATCGGCATTTTGGTCATCGGGATATCGGGAATCCCGGTGACAAGAAGTTTGGGCATTTCGGAATCGCGAAGTCCGAAACCCCGCCAAGGAGAAAAGTGCCATTGTGGGCTAGCTGTCAGCATATCGAAGAAGTGGGAAGTGCTGTTTAAGGGGCCAGCTGTCAGCATAGCGGAAAATCGAGATTCGAGGGATCACGAATCCTGAGGACGAGTGTATTTCGGCATTGAAAAGTCTGAAACCCCGATGAGGGGGTATGACTGTGGTCATATAGAGGAGGTCGCGTGGACCACGAGATTAGCCTGGAGGGCTAACGGGAGTTGGAGCACATCGGGATTTTGAAGCCCAAAACCCCGACGGAAGGAATATAAGGCTGCGGTCTTATGGAAATCAGTCATATGGACCAGGGCATAGCCAGGAGGGGCTAAGACGTGTAAAGGGCGCGTATCGATGAAATTACTCATCAGAGATTAGGGATCCAAGAGGACAGGAACTCTTGACGACAGGGATCACGAAACCCCGAAACCCGAAAATTAAGATTAGGGAAAGAGAAGGGTCATGTGCAGAAGGCCGTGCGGGTGAAGAAAGGACCTGTGGATCGGGTTTTTCATCAGGGATTCCAGCAAGGAATCGGAAGAGCCAATTCGACTCATGAATGAGTGAATGAGATCAATCCTGTGAGCAGGAGAGCACGACGAGGTGGTGGAGGCGTCACTACTGCATCAGGTGGTATCAGAGCCTGATTCTTGTCTGTATATTTCAGGCAAGAGAGGCAAGAGGTAAAGAGCATTCTGATACACACATCAAGTGGTATCAGAGCAGGGAATTCACTTGTAGATTTCAGGTGAAGCAAGAAGGTAAAGGAAGACAGAGCGCTGGAGACTCTGTGATGATTATTTGCAGGTAGGCAACAATCAAGAAGACAGTCAGGGAGACTGTAGGAGAATGAAGCTGGTAACACTCTTAGTGCAGAGTGACAGCAACAGGTTTGCTAGGAAAGCAGACAGAGACAACACCATGGTTACTGAAGGCCATAGGCATGCTGGGAGGAAGAGCAAGGCAAAAAAGCTTACAGAAATGGATAAAGAGCTCTATGAATTAAAGGCAGACATAGAAAAGATCGAATTGAGGATGTGGTAGGATAAGAGGTCGAGATGGATGCATGAATGGCCCATGAGGAAGCCGAAAGAAAAATGGCCAGTCAAGGAGTTGGTGGTCATAAGACAATGAAGGCTATTGAAAGGATGGTTGAGGTATACTGAAAACCTCAATGGACCAGAAGAAGAAATGGTTTAGGTATGTGAACCAGAGACTGGAAAATTTCTCGGTGAAGAGAATGAATTGGGATCATTTGAAGATCTCAAGAACTGCCAGGAGGGCAAAGAAGAAATTCCAGATTTCCAGGTGGGCAACGAGTTGAGATCACTGCGGGATCTCAGGGAATGTCATGAGGACAGCCAAGGAATTTCACATTGCCATATGGACAATGAAATGAGGTCACTGCGGGATCTCGAAGACTGCCAGGAGGGCAGTGGAAGCATCTCAGATTTTCAGGTGGGCAGAGATGAAAATTCGAGACTATCTGAAAGTCTCACGGACTCGGAGGTGAGTTCAATTCAGCAGGGGTTGTTGACGAAGATGGGATCGGTTGATCTCATAGTCTGCTAGGAGGGCAGTGAACAGATCCCATATTGCCAGGTGGGCAGGGACGAGCAGATGAGTTGGAATCAACCAGAAGAGCTGACAGAGCAGATGAATTCAGAGATGGTTTTAGATTAGCAGGTACAGCTGATAGAGGAGGAAGATATGAGAGATCTTCTAATGCTTGGGGGAATTCAGATATTCCTACCATTCGCCGAGGAGGAGGCGTAAGTCTATGTTGCAGATGGTGCAGGAGCAGCAACAGAACAGTCAGCTGTGAATGCCAGGGAAAATGAATTGGAGCAGACTTTGGAAGCTGCCCAAGCAGAAGCAGACGAAGAGGATGATGAGAATTCTGAAGAATGGCTTAGTGTTTTCAGCCAGGAAGCTAAAAAGACTGCAACAGGGGAGTTTGCAGCAGAAGAAGGAGAAGAAGCAGACAACATTTGCTTTGCTGATCTGTGGGAACAGATTGAAGCCCTGGAAGAGAGGGTAAAAGTGCAGAGTGTGCACATCCAACTGGTAAAGTTGGAAACGGATGAAGAACGCATGGGAGATCATGGTGATATTCCCATGAGCATAGAATTTTTGCAGCTGAGAAGACTGCATGAACAGAGCCAGCCACTGGAGCAGTTGGACGAAGTGATCGAAGAGATCATGGAGCTGATGATCCAATCAGCAAAGTCTGCCAGCGAGGAGAGGCTAGGCAGAAAAGAAGCAGCAGTAGCAACAACGTAGAAGCAACAACAACAACATGATGGAGCGGATGAACAACTCCAGAGAATGATTTGGGATCCAGAAGGATTTCCAAAGATGAGAGATGGGAAGATCATGAGCAGGAGCTCATGAATTTTGCAGCTGAGGAGTATGATGCAGGAGCATCTCTTCACATCAGCTAGCCAACCAACCAGCCACGTCGAGCGCATGCATTCAAGATGAAGAGAGGCACAGGACTCATCTTTTAATTTGTAATTGAATGTAATTGAATGTTGTAGGCTGGTGAGCCATAGAGCCGTGCCTTTGTGCAGGCTGTAGATAAGATAGGCCTTTAATGTTTGTAAGGCTGAGATCTAGATCCGATGCTGGACTAGACAACCCATTCAATGTAATTGAATAGGGTAGGTAGGTTGGAGGGAAGAGCTCGAAGACCCCCCTTAGGTAAAAGAGATTTAGTATCTCATTTTGTAGTAGGTTGGAATAGTTAGAAATCTGTGAGTAGAGAGCAGAAGAAAAGAGCCAGAGAGAGCTCGAGAACACCCTTGTACAAGCAAGCATTTGCCATTTTAATATAAACATAAGCAGTTTTTCCTGCATGAATTCTGTGTTTTGTGGATGTCTGCGAGTGTTCTTTTATGCTGTAGATGTATACTGTAGTTGTGCATTTGCAGGAGTGTGTTTGATTTCAGGTGAAGGTCTTTGAGGCTTCACACCAGGAGGGTGTGACAGAACACTGCGGGTTCTGATAGCCGTGCACAGAGGTGCATTTCTGAACACTGCGGGTTCAGACAAAGACATGCTGCGGCACAAGAAATGGAGTCCACAACTCAAAGGAAGACCTCAAGGTTGCTGAACACCCTGGAGGCAAGGCTGTGTATGAGAGACACAGTTGTAGACAGAAGCTCTGAGGAGTTCTGTAAAGCTCTGCCAGAGGGGCATTAAGCAAGTGCAAGGAGTGCATAGAGGAAGAACTTTGCTGTGAGTTCAGAGAGAGAGACAGAATCACTGAGGATTCTGAGAAGCTCTGCCAAGTGGGCATTGAGCGGGTGCATAGGTGTACAGGAGGACAAAACTGTTGAACGTTCTGGGAGAAGACACTCTGCCAGGTGGGCATTTGAGTTAGTGTGCGGACAGGCACATGAAGAAGATAACTCTTTGAGTTCTGTGATTTGAAGAAGAATCCACTGAGGGATCTTCGTGGGGTTACTGAATACCCAGAAGCACTTAACAAGAGGTTGCTTGAGGCAGAGGATAGCCAAGAGGGAATCCCAATGTTCTCCATCTGCAGGAGAAGAAAGAAAGATAAAATCCCGTAGGGGTCTGAGTGTTAAGAAGCTCAGGAGAGACAACACTGTGGGTGTGTGAAGACTCTACAGAGGGCAGAAGTCAAAGAATCCTTTGAGGATTTGAAAGTGAAAGCTCAGGAGGAACAACGTCGAGGAGAATGCGCACAGTGAAGCTCAAGATAAAGGAGTTCGTAGAAGAGAAAGGGAGCAAAGGTTGAGGCCTTTGGCTTTTGAAATTCTTCCAAGTGCAGGAAGAAAGTGCGCAGAAGCTCATGTGGAGCAACGACAGCCATCGGATTGGTCAAGGAGATCTGGACCGTTGGAAGGTATTCACGTCCAAAGGGTTTGTAGGAGAAAGAGGTGATCTGAGCCATCAGATCTAGAGTGAAGAACTCAACAGCCGTCAGATCTGTCGTGAGTTACATGGTGGTTAAACCATCGGGAAAAGCCAAGGAGAAATCCCGAAAGGAGAGTTTCCATCGGGGTTTCACATATCGGGAAATCGGAAGTCTTGATGACATGAGATCAGGAATTTCCATAGGAAATTACCCGGAATCGATCTGGACCGTTCGTTAGTGGAGACACGTCTCGGAGATCGAGGCGTCGGGAGTCGGGATATCGACATTCCCGTGGACAGGAAATCGGGTAAGTCCACCTTGAAAACCCCGACACAAATCTGGGCCGTCCATCTGAGAGAGGACGCGTGTCACGTGGTCGTCCATTCCGAAGATCTAGGCATTGGCCATCGGTATATCGACACTCAGGAAATCGGAGTTCCTGAGGTCGTGAAGTCGGGACATCAGAAGTCTCGAAAACGCGAGGAGTAACCTGAACCGTCCATCAGAGGAGGACGTGTGTGACGTGGTCGTCCATTCCGGAGATTCGGGCACTGGCCATCGATATATCGATGCTCGGGAAATTGGAGTTCTCGAGGTCGTGAAAGTCGAGACATTTCAAGTCTCGAAACAACGAGGATTGATCTGAACCGTCCATTCACTTGGGACGCGTGTCAGATATTTGAAGGGAGTCGGAGTTCAGAATTTCGTGAGTCCTAGGGACGAGGCGTCCAGGACATCAGAAGTCGTGAAATCCTGAGAGTTAACCAGGACCATCCATCAGAGGAGGACGCACGGCAACAATCAGAGCCATCGGGGAAAGTCCCGACAGGAAGTCATATATCGGCATTTTGGTCATCGGGATATCGAGAATCCTGGTGACAAGAAGTTTTGGCATTTCGAAATTGCGAAGTACGAAACCCCGACAAGGAGAAAAAGTGCCATTGTGGGCCAGCTGTCAGCATATCGGATAAGTGGGAAGTGCCGTTTAAGGGGCCAGCTGTCAGGATAGCGGAAAATCAGGATTCGAGGGATCGCGAATCCTGAGGATGAGTGTATTTTGGCATTGAAAAGTCTGAAACCCCGATGAGGGGGTATGACTGTGGTCATATAGAGGAGGTCGCGTGGACCACGAGATTATCCTAGAGGGATAACATGAGTTGGAGCACATCGGGATTTTGAAGTCCAAAACCCCGACGGAAGGAATATAAGGCTGCGGTCTTATGGAAAGCGGTCATATGGACCAGGGCATAGCCAGGAGTGGCTAAGACGTGTAAAGGGTGTGTATCAGTGAAATTTATCATCAGAGATTGGGGATCCAAGAGGACAGGAACTCTTGACGACGAGGATCATGAAACCCCGAAACCCAAAAATTAAGATCAGGGAAAGAGCGCGGTCATGTGCAGAAGGCCGTGCGGGTGAAGAAAGGACCTGTGGATCAGGTTTTTCATTAGGGATTCCAGTAGGGAATCAGAAGAGCCAATTCAGCGCATGAATGAGTGAATGAGATTGATCCTGTGAGCAGGAGAGCGCGACGAGGTGGTGGAGGCGTCACTACTGCATCATCATCTCTTTTGTCTCTTGTCCTGCTCTAGTTTTTGTATGTCTGTAGAAGGTTTGTGGATATGTGTCCGATGTTTAGACCTCTCACTTGAATCATTTATCTTTCTCCTGAATTTTGAGATTTTCTACTTGGGTGTGCTTCAACTTCGACTTTATACCATCTCATGGATCATCCAACCCCCCGACGCTGGCCTGACTTACTCGCGGTCGACGATGTTCATCATTTCTTTTATGCTCATTTATTCAAGAAATATTCCCAAGCTTCTTTAGTATATTTTCAATTAGATTCCAAGAACCGTTCCCACTGGTCTTGTCTCTCTTGCCAATTAGAGTTTGGAGGAGGGTTTTTTAGAGGATATTGGTACTTGATGATGTCGCCTGCTCCTTTGTCTAGGAGAAATTTGTGAAGTAACGACAAAATAGTGCAAAGCAACCCATCATGAAGTTCTGTATAGAATTTTTTCTTGATGGTTTGGACCGACTCTCTATCTTCGATTGCTTCTTCTTCAATGTAGTCTTGCACAATCCTCTTGAACCACTCATTCAGGTTTGTTCTTCCTCCATTTATGATTTTGTGAATCAAATGCTCATCCAGAGTTAGTATGCACATTAGACTGGATGATATATTCGTACAATTCCTTTGGAATAACTTCCAAAAATCATTCGTGTGTCTTCAAGAAGAACTGAGTACAAGCTTCTGCTAGCGTCAATCGATTTCTTCTTGCATAGTTTATGATATAGTTGGTAATTTTACGCTCCCACCATTTGTGTATATCTTCTAAAGTTAACATTGATGTGCCTTTGTTATGCATGCCTGAGTTCATAACTACTAACAATGAAACCAATGTTGTGATCTGAGAGAAAGTATGAGATAGTTACCAGTAGATCCTTACATAGAGTAACCCATACTATAACATCATATAGAAGAGCACATAGTCACATAGAAAAACATACACAAGAGGTGAGATAACCATCAAATATTTTTGTTATATTCAAAACAGTCTCTTACATTCCATTACATAGCCATGTATATATATGTATGATCTTTTGTTACAAGTCGGTTGCATTATGTAACTGTCTAGTCGATCGAATCTAATTGCCTATTCGACCACTCGCCTAACCGTCCACTACAATCGACTTGGCTAGTTGACTGACGAGTCTAGTCGGCGGGGCCAACTAGCCCCTATAACAAGTCTCATTGGCCATGGTAGCTTCTAGACGTTGTTCATTTAGGTGGGCCAAATACAAGATACGTTCTTCCTCAGTGGAAGTATTGGGCGAGAGTTCCATTGCTAGTTTCAATGACGAGATTTCACATTCAATTGGTATGATTTCCTCCACTCCACAAACAAGTTGAAATAGTGTAAACATGATGGCAGTGTTAGTTGAGGTTTGGTAAGCCCATAATGTTGAAAATAACATGAGGTGGCATTCACTCTTGTGCTTCTCTACCATCCTCTGGATCATGGTTTTCAACATGCGATCAATGGCTTTGACCTAACCATTTGACTGAGGATAATAAGGTGTCGAGTTTTCATGGAGAAAACCCAACTTGATAGCTAGTTTGGTCAACATTTTGTTGTGAAAATGGGAGCCATGGTCTATCACAATAGTCTTAGGTACACCGAACCGGGATATGATGTGATTTAACATGAATAATTCCACTATGGTGCCATCGTTGGAAACGGTAGGAAGTGCCTTAGACCACTTAGTAAAGTAGTCAACAACCACAATGATATAACCATGGAAATTAGCCAAGGAAGGCTTACATGTCATGAAATCAATCCTCCATTTGAAAAATAGGCCAATAACAACCATAAGATGTACTAGAGAAGAATGAGTGCACATTTTTGGAGTAAACACTTGACAAGGGTGACACTTCTGGACCACATTCATACAATATTTGAGGATCGTGGGCCAAAAGTATCCTACATGAAAAATATTTTGGGTAATGGAAATGCCAGAAAGATGATTGCCACATGCTCTAACATGGAAATCATTCAAAACTCTCTTAGCTTCCTCATGGACAAGACATCGACATAAAATCAAATCTACCCCTTGACGATAAAGATTATCATCAATAATGAGGTATTGCTTGGCTCGATGGCATATGTGTCAATGCTCGTATTGAGCTAACTAATGATGAAAATGATGGGTTTGGAGATATATCAATACATCTCCATACCAGGGATCAGATGAGTTAATGAGAAATAATGAATCATTGGCCACTAGTTCGTCATTGAATCATGGAAGCTCCAATATCAACTCAGTGAAGGCCAAAGATGTATTGGATTTGGAAGTTATAAAATCTATCTCAAACTATTGTAAAATGACAATCCACTTCAAGTGTTTTACCTAATTTATCTGACAACTCAAAATGTGTGACATTGGGTTGGAGTCTGATATAAAAGTGGTCTTGCACAAAAGTATGTTGTGTCATAAACGTTGGACAACATGCACAACTGCCAAGGTCAAATTTTGAACATGTGAGTATTTAAGTTCGGGATCAACAAGACCTTTCATAAGATAATATATCACATGCTCTTTTTGCGAACTATCCTCTTAGACAAGCACCATATCAATCGTGGATTCAAAGGATGCGATATTATAGAGAAAAAATTCCCGATCGTAACCAAAAGGGCTCAATAATGGGGCTGAAATCAATGCCTTCTTCAAGGCATCAAATGACCATTGTGATTTTTCATCCCACACAAAAGGCACACCTTTGTTCAAAAAGTGCATAAATCCTTTTGTTATCTCTACATAATTGAAAATGAACCTATGAATTTTTTTTTCCTTCCCTTGCAAACTTTGAAGTTGTCTTGTGGTACAAGGAGGAGGCAATTGCACAATTTCCTCAACCTTCAATGGATCAACCATGATCCCAAACTTGGACACAATGAAGCCTAGAAAGAACCCAAACACCACGTAGAAGATGCACTTATGCAGGTTCAACCAAACATTGAAATATCGACATTGAGTTGGAAAAATTAGAAAAATTGGTCAAGGTTCATTGGAAAAATTGCAATCGAATACTATCATCCATCAATGAGTTGGATGAGCACCAAATATGGTATGTGATGACGTGTGTCGATGGGTTTTCTCCAGGTTTTCTGTCGAACTTTAGTATATTAGATTGTAATTTCCCGCAAATGGTTGGCTATAAAGGGTTATATAAGATGGGATTATTTGTCAATCATGACAAATTAGGAAAGTCTAACATCACCAAGAAAGGAAATTGCGTATTGGCGAACATATTCTAGTAGAAAGATGAAGAGTCTTGTGAATCAAATGGACCTTGAGGTCCCCCCATATTGTAGTTTCCAATAACATAAGGATTCCTAGAAGGATAATTGCCCCAAGAGGGAATACCCCAAAGAACAAAAGTACTTCCTGTAATATTCTAGATATAAAAAGTATGCAGAATAGAAATAAAATTCTAGAAATGGCAGATAAACAACAATATAACTAGAACAACACCACAACAACACTGAAATGATATCAGAATAACACCAAAAAGAGCACTTTGATTTTGAGAGCAATGTTCACTTGCCTCTTTGAGGGGGCAACCTCCAGTTGAGCAAAGCTCTATTACAATAATAACCAAGCTAGGGTTCTCATACCCTCGACTCCTATTTATACTAAATATGTCTATCAAAAGAACCATCTAGAGGAAGATCCTTCTAGAAGCGGAAGCTTCTATTAGGTATTCTTACATTCGACTTATTATACCTTATTGTAAGGCCTTATTAATATTGACCTTTATTACATCCGAATATATTGTTCTACCTACGTGAGGGGTTAGGTCCCTAACATGTCCTCCCCCTTAAAAACATCCTTGTCCTCAAGGCTTGAGATGTGGAAATTGCTGTAAAATAGTAGCTAGTTCCCAAGTGGCATCTGCTGGAGTTGTATCTTTCCACTGGACTAACACTTCCTTGATGGTTCACTGACGCAGGCAACGCTCACACTGGTCCAAAACTGCTTGTGGTTGTATCCAAATGGATCCTTCTTCGTCCAACTCGGTAAGGTTGGTTTGAGTTTGGCACGTAGTTCCAATCACCTTCTTTAAGCATGAAACATGAAAAACATGATGTAGCTTAGAATGACTAGGCAAAGATAACTAATAGGCCACCTATCACACATGCTTGAGAATGGTATAAGGACCATAAAATTTGGGCGCCAGCTTCTGACAATGGTCGACCTTGAGGGAATTTTTCTTGTAAGGTTGTAGTCGAAGAAACACCTGACCCCCTTCGGAAAATTGACGTTCAGATCAACCTTGATCTGCTTGTTGCTTCATGTGATTCTGGGCCATGACCAAATTCTCTTTGAGGGTATGGATAATAGCCTCTTGAACTGTAAGTGTTTGGTCAACCGCCTGGACCTTCGAGACACCTGGTAAATATGAGAGAACTGAAGGTGGTTTTTGTCCATATACTGCTTCAAAAGGAGTCATGTGGTTATATGTATGGTATAAAGTGTTGTACCACCATTCAACTAGGGGTAACCATTGAGCCCACTGATTTTTCTTTTCCGATGCAAAACACCTCAAATATATTTCCAAACACTTGTTGACAACTTTAGTTTGACCATCATTCCGGGGATGATAAGCTGTGCTGAGATGCAATTGGGTGCCTTGTAGCTTGAACAATTCTGGCCAAAAATTTCTAGTGAAAGTTGGGTCGCGATTAGAAACAATAGAATGCGGCATGCCATGAAGCTTGAAGACCTGATCCATGAAAAGTTGAGCAATAATGGATGTTCTAAATGGGTGTTGAAGAGCACAGAAATGGGCATACTTGGAAATGCGATCAACTACCACCATGATGACTGATTTATTTCCCGATTTAGGTAATCCTGTGATAAAATCCATAGAGATATCCATCCAAATAGCAGGTGGAATCGGAAGCAGTTGTAGTGTGCCTGGATATTTGACTATTTGGCCCTTGTTGCGTTGACACACATTACATTCAACCACAAAATTACAAACGTTTTGTTTCATACCATCCCAGAAAAAAGAACGTTTGACCCTGTCATAGGTTTTTCTAAACACAAAGTGCCCAGCTGTGGGTGTAGCATGAAGCTCAGAAAGTACCGTGGATTTAAGTTTTGTCTGTTTACTTAAATACAAACGGCCTTTGTATCGAATCTCATCATGGAGCCAAGAGTACCCTGGGGAAACTGGAGAATTGGACTGCAATTTTTGTATCAGATGCAAACTCTTGGGATCATGTAGCCATTCCTGGCGAACGACTTGGAGCCAATATGGTACAATGAAGGAGAGAGAAAAAAGGGATCCTTCATTTTCATATTTTCGGGAAAGTGCATCCGAAACCACATCGTCTTTGCCTTTCTTGTAAATGATCTCATAATCATATCCAATGATCTTAGTCACCCATTTTTGTTGCTCTGGGGAGGAAATGCGTTGTTCCAAAAACTACTTGAGGCTTTGATGATCTGTCTTAATTTGGAAGTGTTGCCCCAATAGATAAGGGCGCCACAAATCAATGACATGTAGAATAACCAACATTTCCTTTTCATAGATTGATTTTCCCAAATTTCGTTCAGACAATTGTTTGTTGGTAAAGGTCAAAGGCCGACCCTCTTGCATAAGGACAATGCCAATTCCTTTCCCTGAAGCATCACATTCCAGGACAAAGGTCTTTGTGAAATCAGGAAGGGCCAGGACTGGAGTGGTGCACATGGCCATTCTCAAGGTTTGAAAATCCTGAGCAACTGCTGGAGTCCAAGTGAAATAATTCTTTTTAAAGAGTGCAGAGAGAGGTGTCGCAATATTTCCATAATTCTTAACAAACTTGCGATAATAACATGTTAAGCCCATAAATCCACGCAAGATTTTGAGAGTCTTTGGGTGAGGCCAGTCTTGCATAGCTTCAATATTTTTAGGATCTACCCTGACGCCATCCTTGACAACAAGATGACCCAAGTACTCAACTTCCGAGGCGCCAAAAGCACATTTAGATTGTTTCAGGAAAAGTTGGTGCTAAGAGAATAGATGGAGAACTCGATCCACATGAGAAAGATGGTCTGTCTAGGTTTTTCTATAGATCAGGATATCATCAAAGAAAACTAAGACAAAATGATGGAGAAAAAGATGGAAGACATGATTCATGAGGATTTAGAAGGTGGAGGGGGCATTACACAAGCCAAAGGGCGTGACCAAAAACTCATAGCGGCCCTCATGAGTTCTAAAGGAAGTCTTAGGAATGTCTGCCTCTTTCATATGGATCTGGTGGTAGCCAAAACGAAGATCAAGTTTAGTAAAGAATTGGGTGCCACTCAATTCATCCAAGAGGTCATCAATGACATGAATGGGAAATTTGTCTTTAATGGTGAGTTTGTTGAGGGCATGGAAGTCATGACACATGCACCAAGAACCTTCTTTCTTCAGGACCATAACCATAGGAGAAGAGTAGGGGCTTTTAATAGGGCGGATAACGCCTGTGTTAAGCAGTTCTTGAACCATTTTCTCAATTTCATTTTTTTGGGAAAAGGGGTGACGATAGGGACATATATTGGGAGGAAGGATTCTTGGTACAAGGGGAATGGAATGATCATGAACACCATGAGAAGGAGGAAGTCCCTGGGGAGTGGAAAAGAACACTTGATGTTTAGAGAGGATGGATTAGAGGTCTTGCGGCAAAGAGGGTGTCTCAGTTTCTTGTATGGCATGGAGTTGGGCAATAATGCCAGAATGACCTTTTTTGAGCAGCTTTTCCATGCGATGGGAACTAATGATCTTAGGTGAACCAACGATGATGCCTTGGAACTTATATTGTTGGCCCTCCTGGTCGAATTGCATGGTTAATTCCTTAAAATCCATGAGAATGGGACCCAAAGTCCTTAGCCAGTCTGCACCCAACACAATGTCACAACCACCCATGTCGATAGTAAACATATGAGATTTCAGGTGGTAGTCACCAATTTGGAGATGCACATTTTCACAACACCCTCCACATTTCATGGAGCCGCCATTAGAAATCATGATTTGGAAATTATTGACTGCATGGATATCACAATGAGTTTCTTGGGCACTGTGACGATGAATAAAATTATGGGTGCTTCACTATCAACAAGAATGATGACCTTCCTATGCTTGATGTAACCAATTAGCTTGAGGGTTTGGAGAGAAGAGAAGCCAGTGAGAGCATTTAGGGAAATGACCGGTTCTACTTCGAGAGGGTCTGAGGGAGGGGTTATGTCAGTGGGTTCAGGTGACTTTGACATAAGGGGAGTTTCAACATCCTCTTCCGAAATATCCTCCGAGATGGCCATAAAAATATTTTGTTCCCTACACTTGTGGCCTGGAAAATATTTGTCATCACAATTATAGCAAAGGCCTTTGAGTTGGCATTCAACCATTTCAGCCCTAGTCAATTTTTGGATCTTTAGTGGAGTAGGAGTAGTGGGATTTACTGGTTTAATGCGAGGAATACATGAGGGTTTACAGTTTTGGGAAGAGACAACCTGTTGTGCTTCCTTATCTCTTTTAGTAGCCTCCACCCAACTCTGAGGCCGAGCCATGAGGACATGGGCACAAATCTCATCCTTGAGGCCACTGATAAAACATTCTCAGAAAAAAGCATCACACATACCCTCTGTACAAAAAGCCAGTCACTCAAAAGTAGCTATAAAGTCTTCCATTGTTCTGGATTGTTTCAACTTTGTCAAACAACCTAAATGGTTGGTGTCAGTGTCAAAGCATTCATAAATCTCTCCCACAAAGTGTTTCCAAGCAACATACCCTTGATGGGCAGTTTTTCTCCATTGCCACCATTACCAACGTTCTTGATCTAGATGGAGAGCACCATACCGGAGTTTGGCCAAATCATCTGTAATGCTGTACAAAGAGAAATAATGTTCCATTTGAGTTACCCAACCAGTGGGATTTGAGCCATCAAATTTGGTCACATCCATTCGCGGAAGGCGTAGGTCACGTTGAAAGTGATGGGGCTGGAAATTATGGGAATGAGAGGAAGTTTCAGCTTCGGTATGCAAAGGTGGTTTAGATAAATGGGGATCTGCAGGGATATGCACCTTGGTGCAGATCATCGAAATGACAGATTCAAGCTGGGTAGTCATGTCTTGTTTGAGGTCTTATTTGAGTTCGGTGATTGATGCGATGATGGAGGAATGCATGTTTTGATTGATGGTGGCAATATTGGCACTGAGCTGTCTCACTTCTTGTTGGGTCTCTGTGAAATTAGATTGCAAGGTATTGAAGCGAGCTTCCAAGTCTTTGCTACGGGTATGGGCCATGATGATGAGGGAATCGAAAAGGGGCGGGTGGGGTAAAAATTTTTGCTAAAAAATGATAGGTATGAATGTGATAAGGGTGAAGAGATAAATCCAATGGAATAGGTCTCAAATAATGGTGCAAAAATTTCTAGACTTTTTTTATACACCTGCGGAGTTATACTCCAGTCTGAAGAATACTGCAGTGATGAAATTCCCATATGCTTAACCAGGAAGAAATGTGTAGTGATTTGGCAACTCGAACACAGTTGTGCGACAATATATCTTATCTGTTTTATGTTTTGTTTCTGTCCCCAAGGGTTAGGTATTCAAGGGTTCTACAGACAAGGGTTTGCCTTGTGCTATAACTCTCTGATATATGTGCAGAGTCCAACAATAGTACTTGGCCCAATATCTTAGGGCACCAACTAAAGTGGCTAGACCGTGCCCTTAGCCGTACTACCCGACTACCCAGGTACTAGAGAGTATATTGCCGAGTGCTGTTCTCTGTGGCACTATAGTAGTCAAGCGACCGATCGATTTATCTAAAGAGGGCTTTAGGAAATCTAGGCTGATTCGTATACAAGTGTTGTCTGATGCGCTACCACTCAAAGGGGTACCAATAGGGGTTACAAGGGTGGACAACAAATGTGCTCTTAAGAACCACTTGTATTTGCTGCGCGTATGAATCCCTCAACCGCAGGTTTATGCATGTAATGATAGATCTCTATAGCTTAAAGACGCCAGAATATGTCTCTACCTTGAAAAAAAATTTAACCCACAATTTTCTGCTAAGGAAAGTGCTCTGATACCACTTGTAATATTACAGATATAAAAAGTATGCAGAATAGAAATAAAATGCTAGAAATGGCAGATAAATAACAATATAACTAGAACAACACCACAATAACATTGAAATGATATCAAAATAACACCAGAAAGAGCACTTTGATTTTGAGAGCAATGTTCACTTGCCTCTTCGAGGGGGAAACCTCTAGTCGAGCATAGCTCTATTACAATAATATCCAAGCCAGGGTTCTCATACCCTCGACTCCTATTTATACTAAATATGTCTATCAAAAGAACCATCTAGAGGAAGATCCTTCTAGAAGCAGAAGCTTCTATTAGGTCTTCTTATATTCGACTTATTCTACCTTATTGTAAGGCCTTATTAATATTGACCTTTATTACATTTGAATATATTTTTCTACCTATGTGAGGGGTTAGGTCCCTAACACTCCCAAAAGAATTTATGCTTCTAGGTTCATAAATTCCCCTAGGAGGATTCCCCCCAAGAACATAAGCACTCACAAAAGGATTAGTACTTCCTAGACCATGAATTTCCCCAAGAGGATTTCCCCCAAGGACATAGGTACTCCCGAAAGGATTATTACTTATGGGATTATTACTCCTAAAATTTTATGTGTTTCCATAAGAATGGCTACCCCAGGGGATCTTAGGTCCCCCCAAAATGTTACTGCCCCCAACATTACTAGGAGCAACCCCAAACCCACTATGGACTGTTGGGATGCCTACAAGTATTCCATAAGAATATAGAAATCCATGTCCAGCATTAGAACCAAGCCCCCCCCCCCCCNGTGGGAATCAACACTAATGCGATGGGCGTGCTTATACTAGATACATTTGTGGAAGGAAATGAAGTTGCCGATGGAATTTCCCACATAGAGAAACCTGATGTACTAGAAATGGATGGAGTGGGACCTATGACACTAATAGATGGTAAGGAGGACATTTTAGAGATTCCTCTAGTGACACTTGGTGCCGAGCTTGCTGGCCTTACCATATTCAATGGAAAACTCATGCCTGACATCATGTGAGGATCACTAATGAATGAAAAAGACTCACCAAAATGTCTCATAACCTTAAGGAGTATGGGTTCGAAAGCACTAGTCAAAGGAGGGTTGAAGTTTGGTGGATGACTCTCATCAACCACTTTAATCTCTACACTCTCACTCTCCTCAAAACCTAACAAACTCTATTCTATCTCTACAGGTTCAACGTCTTCCTCAGTGGACAACAACCTCTACCTAACAAGTGGTGGTTCTTCCTCCTTAGTATAAAGACCACAGTATCTATGTGATCGATGAAGCGTTTGGTCATCCATGGTGAATAAATGTGTTTTAACCATGAAAAACAATCAACCTATGGCTGACTAGACACAAAACCAAAGAGCACATCCATATAAAATCTAAGTTGTCAACAAAAAAATCATTGGATAAAGGGGGCCTTCCAAAAACCAACCCTTGGGGTATGTCAAGTCCCCAAGACCTATCTAGAAAAGGTGTGAAAGACAATTATGGTAACCCAAACATAACATCCCTACTGGTGAAAGTTACCTCATGGATATGAGCACTCTCCAGGGGAATTGAAACAGAGGTTCAATGTCTGCCTCTGGTACCATAGGTACTTCCCACCCACAGTCAGGTTATGTAGATGTCCTAGGAATGAACACTAAATATACCACTTCACAATCAACAACCAAGCATAATAGTCATGGGTTAGGGCCACACATATGGGCAGGGAAACTAAGCCCAAAATTTTGAGAATTGATGCAAGGGCCTTGCACTTACAAAATTTTTGTACACGTAGTAGTCCACAGACACCAAAACAAGTAGAGAGGGGACATCAACTCACTTGTTCTAGTACAACCCCGTGCTTAATTCTTGTGTTAGAAATTTTTTCCTGGTAAGTGCTCCTTTCTACTAATGGATTCATCTCTCACTAATGACTCCTAGTTTCAATTTTAACGGCCTTAGAGATTTTACTCTTCAACCCTACACCAAGGCCCTAAATATTATTCTAATGTTGGTTTGCTAAAAATAAAAGTCTAATTGATTTTATATTAATATATTTCCTTTTTAATACTGTTGATTACACAAAGGATACATAATGAAACTTTAGTGATGTTTATCGACACTTTCTAATCCAAAAGAAACAAAAGAAATGAATGCAAAGAATGCAATTTTTCTTTAGATGAGATCTATCTAAAGGAAATGAGAGATATTTTCCACTTTTAGCATTGTATAACAAAATATAGCCTCACACACTCTCATTAACCATCCAAAGATAACCAAACCAAAATTCTTGCAATCCACTAAAACAAGCTTAAACACACTAATGAAATATTTTTCAAAAACACTCAAATGCTTTAACACTAATATGCAATTTGACATGCAAAATTTTCTTAGTATATTAAAGAAAAAAAATGCAGATCACACCATAAAACAAGAAAGTTTAAAGTTGCATGATATTGGTAGAGATACTACCAAGCACCCTCCAATATCTATATGTGAAGAAAACACCCAAAACTTCAACAAAAATCTAGTAATGACATGTTAAATTTCCAATCACACTCATAAATTGAATGCAAGAGGATCTACAACACACCACTAGATTTGAAAATACCTACTATAGATGTTTCCCAGGGCACTATTCGCTAGGAACCAAACTCAAGCAAGAAGAAAGTACACTACAAGGAGAACACCTCGTAGTAGAGGTTTTTACAGAACCTCCTTGAAAAATTTATCCCTTTTCTATTTATAATAGAGTTTTTAACATTGATGTGTCTCAATCTTCATAACACATTGGTGCAATTACCAACATAATGCCTCGGTGCTTAACAAATAAAACATACCGATAACCATTATTAATATAAACTGCTAAAATATTAATTTTTATTTAAAAAAATAAAATGCATAACGGTGCTCCACGATAACCTAAGTACATTGTTGTGCGTATAAAGGATGCATAAGATCAGGTTAAAATAGTTTATTATTCAATAAAAAAATTGTTTAAGAAAACTATAAACCTTCCACGGTGCACTTAAAAACACCTACAACCTTTGTGCATCTACAACCGTAACACACCGGTGTGCCATACTATTGGGCACGCCATTATAGGATAAAATAAAAAAAATTACCAAACCGAATCTCATTATTACATTTCATTATATGCTTCCAACCTCTTATCCAAGCATCGATGCTCACACTCCTTCTATGGCTGCCATGTTTACAATGCTTTATAGTGTTGCTTCCTCGGTGCCCCTATAGATTCCGTACATTTTCCAATTTTGGAAAAAGGTTGAAAATTTCATTTTTCCTCTACGAGCAACCATGCGTCCTCGAGTGAAAATTCCCACTGGTGTGTTTTGACAAATTAAATGCACTAATGCCCCTCACCAAACCTAACACCCCATGATCAATGCATTATAAAGTACAACACAACCCTAAAAATACATACCAGTGCATTAAGTTACTAATGTAGCACCTGTGTGCCATAGAACATGGAGCACCATGAAAATTGTGAACATGGATCATCAAACTTACCGATGCACATCGATGTGTTTAATGACAAATGTAGCACCGACGCACCAAATAACATAGAAAACTAGAGACATCGCATGTTTTCTGATAAAGTGCATCGGTAATGATGCGTATGATTTATTAAAGGCGTACGGATTACTTTACCACATTTTTTTACAAACATAAAATAATTTCAGTTTTTAATAAATACAAAATGGTTATATATGTGTATGTTTTATAATTTCAATTTTTTTTGTCTGTATATATGTGCCTAAAATTAATTGTATGTGTGTTATGACCCAAGGGGGGCATATATATATGGCTAAATGTATATGATATGACCCCAAGGGGGGGTATATATGGGCCTAAATGTACATGTAATGTGTAAATACATACGGAATAGGGTCAGCCTAGTGATAAAGGGGCCTCATGTGCAAGTGTGACTAACTATATATAAGAGATCATGTATTCATTATTGACATGTGAATTGGGAAGTATGAATGGTATTTGGTTATTTGGAGGGGGTTCCCTTATTCTTTAAGGGGTTACTGTGTAATGTATCTATATTGGAGTTGCACTCCACATTTACATTCTGTAAATGGTGTGTACTTTTGTTATTTTATGATATTTTGAGCATTTGGTTCATTACATTTGGTATCAGAGCACCGATCCTAGGGTTTTGCTCCTCAAGATAGTCATTTTTTCATTTTCGCTATAACTTTTTCTTGGAGCATTTTCAGAAGGAAAAACCTGGTGAATATTCAGAATACTTATCATAGTACATGTGGTACAAATTTCAGCTTTTGGGTCGTTTCACTTTCGAAGTTACACTCCGTGTAAGATAGGGCATCTAACTAGTCCTATTGACTGGTCTCAAATAGGTGTTTCGGGTAAAAAAACCATAAATTCTTCATAGATGATCCAAATTTCATAAGACTAGTTGCATTGCATAGTGGATATTTTGTAGTAGTTTTGGTACAAGTTTCAAAATTTTATATCAATTATTGTGTGTGGGGCATGCTGTACAAGTGCACTCTCCTGGAAAGGACAAAAATCGACAAGGTGTGGGGAAGTTACCATAAATTCCACTTGGAACATCCAATTTTGGTCATACGCATGGCATTGCAGAGAAGAAATTTCAGAGTACTATAGGTTGCAATTTCAGACTGAGAAGGGCCGAAATTTCAGAGATACATCATAAGTAAGGTCGACCAGGAGGACAAACTCCAAATCAGGGTTTCAAAGGCATGTTCACTTAAAACTATCATAACTTTTGATTGGAATGTCCAATTGAGCTGATTCAAAATCCATTGGAAAGATAACACATAGAAGAGAATATTGGAACAAGGATTACAACTATTTGAAACCTTTATCCTTAATATATTAAGTTTGTGATTTGAGGGTTGGGATTAGACCTCAATTAAGAATCAATGGAAATACCTAAATTTACAGGAGATGAAGATAAAGATGAAATCAATCCTATGGAATGGTTGAGGTTGGTAAAATAATATAATATGACTCCTTCGAAGGCAAGAAATTATTTTTTTGATGAATCTTGGAAGTGGTGGGTGAGTGTTGATCAAAATACTAGATGGCACTGCATATGGGAAGAATTTGAAAAACTCTTCAGATAAATGGATTAGGGATACAAAAATGGAGGAATTGTATAGAATTCAAGATGAATTAAAAGAAGCAAAGGAAGAGATTAATAATAATGGTGAGGAGATATTTAAGATATGATCCCTTAATGAATCACTTATTAAGGAGGTTAAGAACTTAAAGCAGGAAAAGAATAGTAAATCAAAGTGGGAAAATGATGAGTCAAGGGAAGATTTGAAAAAGAAAGATGAAGAGATATGTAGATTACAAAACCATAATAAAAAACTATTGGATGAGGTCAAGAGATTGAAAGAAGAGAAGAAGAATTGTCAAAATCAATAATAAATAAGGATCTTGGATGAATAATCTACCAAAAGACTGGAAGATGAAATTTGCATGAAGGTTGAGGAATCCTTAAATACTGATGAGGTAAAATAAAAAATACAAGCCAGAATTGAAGAAGGACGTCAAAATTTGTTAGATGGGATCACATTGCTGCTTCAAAAGGACAAAGAAGACAAGATTCAAGAAGGTCAACAAAAGATACTTGAAGAATTTGAACTCCATCTAGAGGATGTACATACCAAATATGATGGTTTTATCTCGAAGGCTAGAGTAATCAAAGACCAAGCAAAGATGATCGAGGATGCCATTGTTGTTGAAAAGAAGATAGATGAAATGCATGTGCAGAGTGAAGGAAGACCATCAAATGTGAAACTGTATCAACACCCTCATTACCAAGAAACATTTCAAGGAAGACAAGAAGGACGTTATCAACGTTATGAAGGAAGAAGATGGAATACTTGTCAATATTCATGGAACAAGGCATCACCAAACTACTCTTCAACAAGCTATTATCAGAGACCAACAACCACTACAAATTGGAGAAGCTTCAACAAAAATACATGGAATCAAAGGAAAGAAAATTATGCAACAACTAGACACCAAGGATTAAGACCGAAAATAATTGATTTTGGATGGATAGATCATCAAYAATGKAATGAAGAAAGAAAGAACATAAGAAAATCATATTACTTGGTTTCATCACATGTGAAGCCTTTAAATGCAAGGCTTTGAAGACAAAGATTTTGAAGGAGGGTACTATGTTATGACCTAAGGGGGGCATATACATGGATAAATGTATATGATATGACCCCAAGGGGGGGCCTATATGGGCCTAAATGTACATGTAATGTGTAAATACATATGTAATAGGGTCGACCTAGTTATAAAGGGGCCTCATGTGCATGTGTGAATAATTATATATAAGAGATCATGTATTCATTATTGACATGTGAATTGGGAAGTATGAATGGTATTTGGTTATTTGGAGGGGCTTCCCATATTCTTTAAGGAGTTACTATGTAATGTATCTATATTAGAGTTGTGCTCCACATTGAAATTCTGTACATGGTGTGTACTTCTATTATTTTATGATATTTTGAGCATTTGGTTCATTACAACGTGAATCATAAATGACGATGATGAGTGCAGGAGCAGGAACAACAATAATAGGTCAACACATACAACTTTGTATGTGAGTGGGAGGCCAAGGAGAGGGAGAGGGAAGGTTCATATGGTTATGTGATTCCAACCCTGATAGATGTCCTTCTACAGTGAAACAACATCGTAGAGTTGAACCATATAAAGAAGATGCCTTCACATTCAATATAACATACTTCGCCATAGAAAGATCATATTTCTTCAAAATCCATGGAACACCACCTTCTTTAAAATACCAAGAGGGACCAATCTCTCCTGTACTTTATTTTCTTGGCCAAAGTATCCTTAGTATTCCAAGAAATAATATCCCTCCTAACAACCAATGTGTTGCTTTTATTTGATGATATGTGCCTCCATAAAGAAGATGAAACATTTTTTAATATATGCATGGGATATAGTAAGTGGGAAATGCTAAGATGCTACCAATTTGGAATCTCATAAAACACAGATTTCCTTTTCATCCCAATGGGAATTTTCTCAACATAGGT